>VSMD01016621.1:0-107906 GCA_008750895.1 Mirza zaza | reverse complement strand
CCACACAGAGAGGGAATTTTTGGCTGGCTTCTCCTTCCCTCTGAGCTCCCACAGTGGGTCCCTTGGGGGGCTGGGTGGGGAGAGCGTCCACATCTGCAGGAAGAGGGAGATCTCAAATAGGGGTGGTGGGTGGTTGGGGACAAGTAGGACTGGATGAGGGGACAGAGCTTCTGCACCCTCCTAAGCTGGCCTTTGGTTTCAGTTCAGCCTGGTGTTCCCTTAGGAGGGGGTGACCATTCCCAGCCATAGAAGCAGGGACAGCTGTTCAGGAGAAAAGAGAAAGTTGAGGCAGAGATGAGAGAGAGTGAAAGTACTGCCCTGTCTCTGATAGTTCCGCTCCCTGGCTTCAGTCCTTCCCCAGGCGCAGCTGATTTAGGGTTCTATGAGATACCCACACATCCTCCCAATAAATTCTGCTTAGGTAGTCTGCATTTGTTTCTGTTTCCTGACACAAAAAGAACCTCAACTGATGATAGATAGCACAGCTCAAGCCACTCTTGGCCTGGTCCCTTTCACTTCCCCAAAAGGGTTGCCACTGCCTCCCAGCAGGTCTGTAAGGAGCCTTTCTCTGGAAGCTCTGTCCACATGCTCCCAGCTGCATTCCCATTTGTTCTGTGGATCAATGAAAATACTCCTCTTTCTACAGCCCTTGTGGAGACGTCTCTGTCTATTCTTGCAGTGTTTGAAGTACCACGAAACAAGGGCATCCTTTCTTCAAGGCTGTCTGGGAATTACACCCCAAAGCACCAAAGCCACAAAGGAACTAATAACAAAGGAACTTGCAGTCAAACCCTAACTGTCTCCCGGAAACCCCAGTGGGGAAGTACTAACTGTTTGCAGAGAAAGAAACTACCTCAGGGATCTTGGCAGGTCACTGGACTCCCTTGGGCTGAAATTCTTTATCTGGAGAATTAGGGGGAAGGGAGAGTGGGATATATACACACAAAAATTGGGTCATTAAGATTAGGGGAGAGCATAGTATGGCACATAGTATGCTCTCAACAAATGCCAGTTATTTTTCTTAGTAAAAGGGATTCTGGGTAGCCAAAAAAGGGGATTCTGGGAAATGAAACATTTCTGGTTATGTTGTTTAAAGTGCCTGTCAGGATGTCTGGCACATGGGAAGGTGCAAAAAATGGTAGTTTTATGAAAAATGTTCAGTGTTGGGACAAGAACTGAAGTGAACTCAGCCAGGTGAAACCACTTGAATTGGTGGTGGTGGAGTTGTGAAGTGTTCTTTTTACTTAGAATTCTAATATGGTTGTGCAATGAAATTGCTGGAAACTTGCTCTGAGTAGGGGTTATATTTGCTGACCCATTAGCAACTCGCAGCAAGGGTGGTCACTTGGGTTTGTCAGAAGTCTGCTCTCCAGGAGGACAGGAGCACCTTGGCAGGGCTGGGAAAAGGGAGGATGGAGAAAGAAAGAGAGAGGTCCCTCCAGAAAGTGGCCTCCAGACCAAAGCAAAGGCATCTATTTTCATTTCATTTATTATTTTATTTATTTGCAATGCTGGTTTCTGAGTTCTCTTTCTTCCCAGAGCAGTTCTCTGGGCAGCCCTGGATAGTCTGCTATATGAGAATTGGCCTGACTTCAGCCTCCTTGTACAAACTCTCCCCACTAAAGCCCAGGGAGGGGATGGTTAGGCACCTGTCTTCTGGGTGTGTGTGTGGTGCAATGGGCAAGGGGGTATGGGGGAGTCTTGGGATCTAAGGACTTTACTTTTCCTCCCATGATTGGGAGGTGGAGACTGCTTGTTACCACCAACCCTCCACCTGCAGCTTTGCCACCTGCCTTCTGCTTGGCCCTGGAAAATCCCCTTCTTCTCTCTGGGCCTCAGTTTCCCCATCTGAAAAGGGAGATGTTGGACTAGATGAACAGAGAAGGCTTTTCTGGCTCAGGCAGTCTGTAAATCTCAGACTTCTGAAGGATGACTGGAGAAAGGAAAGAAACATGGACAGGAATCCCAAAGAATTTCCCATCAAACACTGCCTGCCCCTCCACCCCCCACTTGGGGAATTAGGGTAAAGCAAGTTAATATCCCCACTACCATAACAAAGGGAAAGTGAGGCAGTCCCATTCTACTATTTCCTTCCTTTCTACCTGACTGCAAATTCCACTCTTTTCCCTTTAAAATAGGTAAAAGCCAGATGGGCAATCCCCAAAAGGGTAAAGTCTACAGTTTTGCATTCTTTACCTAAATGCTCTGCATTATGGCACAGGGAGTGATATAGTCAGACATGCACCCCGGCCTCATGCTGTGTTATAATGATCTGTTATGTATCCTTCCCCCGCTAGACTGGGGGTTCCCCAGGGACAGAAACTATGCTACATTTAGCTGTATAACTCTAATAAATATTGGAGGATCTCATTTCTCCTTTTCCATCCATAACTTATGACCAATTGAGAAATATGCTGAAGAATAAGCTGCCATCTTTACTACTGGAAAGCTGACCTTGGAGACTAGGGCTTAGAGCTGCAGACATAGAGGCTTCCTAAGGGTGACCAGAACTACCTTTATCCATCCAGTTATAGACAGTAAAGGGAATGTGTAGCTTTCCCCAGGTGGGGGGTTTGTCCTTACAAAACTGGAAGCATGAAGGAGCAGATTAAAATGTGTACTCCCAAAGGGAAAGGAAAGAGGAAGGCAGAGAGCTACGCACGCCCATGTTCTTCCCCAAACTCATCAATAGTGGAAGTCCCACTTCTTCACCAAAGAGGTGTGAAGGTGTGAAGGCAAGCCAGAAGCGTTATACTAGTGGAGGTTCCTTCACATGGACGAAAACATCGGGAGTGGGTAGGAAGCATTTTTTCCCTAACCACACAGTTCTAGGCATGTATTATGAACCCATTAAATTTCATCCAGATAGTGGATATTTACCATCTTCTTAGCTGTCCAGGATCTCAGTCTTCTTTCTATGTTTCCTTTTGGGGGGAGATGGTTTGCTCACCCCCTAGGGAGGAAGAACCTGCTTCTTGCTAGGGAAGATGGAAAATGTCAGTATCTTGTTTTCTCAATCTCTCTTGAACTGTAGTACAGACCCATGGACTAGTGTTTACCAATCAGATGCACCTAATCCTGACCTTGAATTGCAAGACAGTGACATTAAAAAGCAGGAACCAAATGGAATCCTTTTTTGGTAATGGGTAAAGGTGGCAGAAGGTAGCTATACCTGTTTTTTTGATCTAGCAGCAGCTTCAGCGACTGGTTTCTGGTAGATTGGCAGCACAAGCCAGCCCCAGTAGCAGTGGAAGTGGTGTCCCCACAGGATCGATTCTGTAGCATGATTTGGGGTGCTGTTCCTGGCTGTGTGGTTATGGGCTCTGGTTTTCAAGGGTCCCTGCGGATTCCATGAGCTATCCCCAAATTCTTTTCCTAAATTTCTTTTCTGCTTCAATCAGCCAGCGTCAGTTTCTGTTGCATATAATTAAACCCTGATTGATGCAGAAATTTGTACAAAGAATGGTTGTTGACAACAGATGCACAGGAAAAGAAGGGGAATCTGAGAATTGGTTATTTGGGCCTGTTGGGACCAAGGACAGTGAAAATCCAACTTCAAGTAGAGGGACTCTGGCAGCTCAAGCATTCATTGGTGAGATAGTCAATTAAGTTAAAACTTCTAGTTTTAACTTCTAAATCTTCTAGTTCTGGAAAGAAGTGCCCCTTGAAAGCAAGGCTGTAAGAGGCTGAGTGGCCACTGCTGTACAACAGTCTCAGGGGCACAGAAATTTCATCCCATGAGTGGGATGGCTGCTTCTGACTATGTTGTCCAGGCTCATATCCTAACTCCTCAGCTCCAGTGTCCACTAAAAGTTAAGGACTTATTATGACAGTGATGAAAGAATCTCCTTTTTATCTTTTATTTTGTGGAAGCAGGAACAAGAAGAAGATGTAGTATTAATATTACTGGAGCCAAGAGTCAACCAGTGGAAGCTGGAACTATGGCAGCCCTGTCCTTCAGGATTTGGAGCCACGGGAGCATTCAAGTGGCTGCTGGAGGTGCCACCAAAGCGGAGAAGTAAGGGAAGAAACACCCTGACTCATCCTTTTCTCCCAACCTCTAACCTCTTATTCATACAGAAGACAGAAAATAACTATGATATGCCTAGGATATGGAGCAGAGGAGGGAAGAAGAGGAATGGATCTGAGAAACAGGAAAAGCATCTTGCCCCTAGTCAAGAGTTGTATGACTACATCAGAAGGCAATAGCAAAGTCAAACCCAAGAGGAGAGGCCAATAAGAGTAAAGTTTTGCTACTTTACATGGGCAAAACCTAAAGAACACACATGGAAATAGACTCTGAGTGTGCTAGACTAAGGAGGGAGTAATACGATTTTAGATTGGACTGAATTTATTGATATGGATGCCTTTACTAGAGATCCTTATTTCAATGGGCTAGTTTGAGTAATCAGAAGGGATCTTCTGATGGTTTGCTTGGCTGGTTGACTGAATCTTGGACTAAAGAATGTTGTACTAAACAAAGTTAAGATGCCATAAATTCCTTGGTATAAAATAGAGGAATGAAGATTGAAACACTGAGTACGTTTCCATGTGCAATATGTCCCATATCCTCTAACTATAGTCCCAGAATGGGCCCAGAAGATCGTCCATTTGTGAAGTTATTGAGAAAGACACAGTGACAGGAGCACTGTCGTGGCTGTTCTCTGTGAGGCTGGGGACAGTAGTAGGAAGCTGAAACTTGCAGTTGAAATGGGTGCCCTGACTTCATTAGGGATAAAAGGAGCTTAGGGTGGCAGACTCCAAGCAGTAGCCCTTAACCACTAGGGGCCGGGGGACATAGTTACCAAGTGGGCATAGGGCAGGAGTTCAGATGCCAGATGAGTACCCAATGCCCCATGACTATCTACCCCTTCACCTGTCCCCTGACATCCCTTTCTGCTAATACCTACACTTCAATGGAAGGCTTCCACCAACTACAATGCAACCAACCATCTTTTGAAAAACCTATAACACATTCACCTATCCCCAGAGAAGTCAACCTATATCTCAGTGGGAACTATATCCAGCTGTGCTTCCACGATCTATGGGCGATGATCATTCCTTGGGTAACACTGCTATCCTGCCTCGAAATCCTGTAATCTGTGGAATAAATAATAAAATTAACCATCACTACCATGCTATTAAATAATAGTGAAGGAAAGGAAAGAAGAGCAAAACTAGGTTAAAATAGTTAAATTCACGCATTGATTGAAACTAAGAATCAGTTGTAAAACAAGCCATTATTTTATGTACCATTAAGGAAAGCAATTCCATTAAATATTGACATAATGCTCTCTCATCACTTATAACTTAGAGCCATTTTATATTTATTCAGACATAGACATAGATTTTGTTCTTATATAACCCTTGTGCATACATAAAAATTAAAATATAAGAAAAATATATTGGTTATGGTATTCCTCAAACTTCTTCAAATTCATAGTTATACTCTGAATTCCTCCCACATTATTTCTTCAACAAAGAATATTTGCCCCACTGCTCTCTTTCTGTGCCTTTTTGCACAGACAATAACTTTTTATTTCAATGTGGAATTGTAACGTAATATTTTTGAAGACATTTTAAATGACAAACTATAATGGGTAGTACCAACAATATACATAGCTCAGTTGAGGTAATAACAATATGAACGGCTATGACCAATAAGACAATGTGCAGGCGATGGTAATTATATCATGAATGTTGCATGTTAGCAGCAGTAGCAAGGTGCTATCACTTGTACGATGCAGCCCTATTGTAAAGGTGTTAAAAATATGAGAAAATGAACACCTTAGAATTGATGAAATGCGATAGTGTATATAACATACACATGAACATCACAAGGAAGAAAATACAAATATATGCTAAGTCCTTTTTTCTGATGATATATTTTACTTCTGTTCTCCAGTAACCCTTCCATGTCCCATTTGGCTTAATCCGGTACCTCAACTGTGGTTGTTTGTTTGCTTATTCTTTCTACCCGGTAGGTTAACCAAAATCTTCATTTTTGAGGGATCTGAGGCATTGATAGTTCTACCAGCAGAGTTACTGTGGAAAAAATTCTTGCCTTTCCCCCCCCTATTTATGTAATGGGTAACTTTCCTCTAGCTGCTCTTAAGATTTTCCCTTTTTCACTTATTTTCAACATTTAAATTATAAGGTTCTTTATTGTGTTTATCCTCCTTAGGTTTCTTGAAATTCTTGGCTCTGTGGGTTTATGGTTTTCATTAAATTTTGGAAAAATTCCGGCTCTTATTTTTTCATACTCCTCTGTCACTCCACTGTGGGACTCTAATTACACATGTTAGACTGATGTGGTCCTACAGGTCACTGAGGTTTACACATTTTTTCCCTGCCTTTATATTTCTGTATTTCACTTTGGATAGTTTGTATTTCTGGGTCAAGTTCACTATTTTCTTTTGTAGTGTGTAATCTGCTATTATCCTATCCAGTGAAATTTTATTTTGGATATTGAATTTTTCAGGTTTAGAAGTTTTAGTTTTAAAAAATATCTTCCCTTTCTCTCTTCATTATGCTCATGTTTTCCTTTAAATCTTTGAGTATAATCAGTATATTTATACTAGCTCATTTAATATCTTTGCTAACTTCATCATCTATCATGTCTGGGCATGTTTATATTAATTGATTTTTTTCTTGGTTATAGGTCGCATTTTCCTGCTTTTTCATGTCTTATCATTTTTTTTAGGTGCTGAACATTGTGAATGTTACATTATTGACAAGCTGGGTTTTATTGTTTTCCTATAAAAAATATCAATATCAAAGTTTGTTTGGGCAGGCAAGCTATTTGTGGATCAACTTGATAATTATAAGACTTCCTTTTAATCCTATGCACTAGGCATGTTTAAACATGTTAATAAGTGTGACCTGATGGTTGTCTACTGAATGCTCTGTGTGTTCAACAAGATCCCTCATATCTGGCTAGCCAGACTGTAGCCTCTCCCAACCCTGTGAGAACTCTGGAAACTATTAATCTTACAGCTGTGCAAGAGCTATTCTTTGTCCACTCCTGTGGAGTTTCATTCTAAACATACTCAACTCAGTGTTCCGACAGAAACCCAAGGGGACCCCATGCAGATTTCCGGAGTTCTTTGTTTGTGTGGCTCTGTACTCTGTACCACAAACTGTAGTTGTCTTGACCATCTGTTTTCTCAGCTCACTAAGACTGCTGTAATATTCTCAGGTTCCCTCTGCTTCTATTCTGGGGTGCAGTAAATGCCTACAGGAAGAAAGTCAGGACAACTGTGGCACTTGCTCCCTTCATTTCCCTTCTTTCAGGAGTCACCATCGTATAGGTACTGCCAACTCTATGATTTGGATGTGTCCTCTTCAAAGTCCAGGTGTTGCCAATGCGGTAGTATTAAGAGGTGGGGGATCAGGTCACGAGGGCTCCTTCACAGATGGGAATAAGGCTTTTATAAAAGAGGGTTCACACAGCTTTTGGCTGGCTTGCCCTCCGCCATGAGAGGACACGGTGTTCCTTCCCTCTGGAAGGTGCAGCAACAAGGCGCCATCTTGGAAGCAGAGAGTAGCCCTCACCAGATGCCAGAACCTGCCAGCACCTTGACCTTGCACTTCCAGCCACAAGACTGTGAGAAATAAATCGCCCAGTCTGTGGTATTCTGTTATCGTAGCACAAACAGACTAAGACAACGTGCTAATATCTGAAAACAGTTGTTTCATATAATCGGTCCAGTTTTCTGGTTGTTCATGGTGAGAGGACTAGTCTGGTACCAGTTACTGCATAATGGGGGGTGTGGAAAGTGGAATTCTTTTTATTAATTTTTTAGCTGTTCCTTTTATAACTTTTTTGAGGTTATAAAATTAATTAATTTTCAATTTTGCTGTTTGTTTCTAACATAGACATTTATGGCTGTACATTTCCCCACAGACACTGCTTTAGTTTTATCCTGCGAGTTTTGCTTTGTCAGTATTTTTGTTATTGTTCAATTAAAATATTTTCTAATTTTTATTATAGGTCCTTCTTTGACTCATGGATATAATTCAAAATTATATCCATTATATTCTACAACTATTAGTCCTCTGTTGAACGTATTTGTATTACAAATCCCTCTCCTGTGTGGTTTATCTTTTTACTTTTGTAGTCGTATCCTTTAATGACACAATTTCTTAATTTTAATGAAGTCCCATTTCTGAAAACTTTTAATGGCTAGTTCTTTTTATGGCCTATTTAGGAAAATTTTGCTTAAGACCATGAAGATATGCTTCTATATTTTCACTTCAATTATTTATTATTTTATTTTTCACAGTTAAGGTTATGATGCATCTTGAGTTATCTTTTGAAGATAAATAGAATTAACCAGGTACCTTTCTATAAATCAGGTGACTAGATATGTTTAGGTCTGTTTTTAGGCTCTATTCTGTTCCATTCATATCTTTTCTTGTGCCTTCTTAGTAAAGAATTTTTTTTTCAAAGTATTATACATTTTCTACTTTGTTGATTGTTGACTGTCATGCTGCATTTCTTTGTCCCTCCCTATCCAATTGTCCTCCCCCACTTTCTTCTTTGCCCAGGGAAGCTGACTGGAATGGACTACATTAAGGATTCTTTTCTGTCTCTGATTCTGGGCCCAGTGGAGAATCCTGGCAAGGGATCAGAGGGAGGGGAGAGAGGTGGGATATTTACACTCCTCATTGCCTTCGGTGAGGTCCCCTCAGGTTGGTTTTGTGACTTGACCAACTGCCATTGCTCCTCTCAAGGCAGCTGATCTGGTGAAATTCCTTCTCCTTCTAGGTTCTGGTAACATCTCCCTGTCCTTCTCTCTTCAGTTCAGAGGTGACAGCTTCTATGCCTGCTAGTCCTGGGTTCTTCAACTACCCTAATGCCAGCTAACACCTCCATGATTAGTTTCTTTGCATGTAAACCTCTCCGAAGAACCTTAACTTGAATGTGCTGTTTCCTAGTGAGACCCTAACTAATGCACTCGCATGTTAGAAAGCTTTTTAAAAAATGTCTTATATTCTCCATCTTTGCTAAATATGCTTTAGTTTTTATAGTTTGTTTCTAGAAATTCTTCAATTTCTTATGTGGACAATCATAGCCTTTTGTAAATGGAGACCCTTGTGTTTCTTCCTTTAAAATACTTAAAATTTTATCATTTTAATTTCTGTTCTTTTTCTTTCTTATTCTCCTGGCTGAGGCCTCCATTATAAAGTTGAGCAGAAGTAATTTTAATTGTCTCATTCCTGGCTTTAAATTGAATGCAACAAATCGTTTGCCAGTAAGAACTGTATTTGTTGTAGATCTAGGGGAGATGCCCTTTTATAAGTCAAGGAAGTTTCCTTCTCTTTGAGTTTATTATTTTTTAAAACCATTAACAGATATTGACTTCTATTGAACAGTATACTGCATTGTTTGAGAGAATTATGAAGTTCTTTAGTTCCTTTCCTTTTCTTGTTTGGCTCTCCCTTGAATCTTGGCTCCATCCTCTCACAGCAAGTCAAGGTCAAAGCCATGGAGACTGTCTTTCCTTGCCCCAGCCTGAAAGGGTAGTAATGGAGCCTCAAGTGAAGCTTGGGCTTTTTGGAATCCTCCATGCAGAACATTGTAAGACGTCTATAATGGCAACATTTCAATGTATTATTTTGCTTACAAAACAACTGCTTTTAAAAAAATCCTGATTTACTCCTTCTTATTAGGAGCAAGGAGAGCAAGTAGCAAGGGGGATGATGAGCAGAGAAACCATGTTCTGACACCCACGTCACTGGCGGCAATCCTATGACCCAGGTATTGGTATGCTTATTTTACAGACAAGGAAGCTGAAGCTTAGGGGGGCGAAGTGCTCTGCCCAGAATAACGGCTGAGTGGGATTTTGGATCTGTGACCCCAATGTTATGCTCAGGAGCACCACTTGCTTCCTCACAACAGAGAAGTGAAACCTGGGCCCCATCTCGCCACTGGTATACTTATTCCTCTCTCTGACCCTCGGAGCCTCAGCTACAAGTATTCTGGACCCACTCTTCCATCCAGTTCCCCAGTAGTCTACAGTTTGGAAGCACTGTGGCCCTCCGACCGTGCTTCCAGACCTCCTGGGCACACTGCGGGCTGCATAGCCTGTCACTGTTGTGAGTATCGTGCATGTGTGTGTGGACGGGAGGGTAGAGTCTGGAAGAGGCAGGAGGGCAGAGTGGGATTCTGCTTCTGCTTCTCTGTGGACTAGGATTGGTGCCAAGATGGGCAGTCACTTGCTGCTGCCTGGTCTGCTCCTGTCCCTTCCTCTGACCACAGGCTGGACCGTCTCTAACTGCCTAGTGACTGAGGGCTCCCAGCTGCCTCTGCTTTCCCGCTTCTTCCTGATCTGCCCGTTGGACTTCAGCTTGCCCCTTCTTGCTGCATGCAACTCGGTGACCAACCTGACACAGACCTTGGAAGCAGTGCCACAGAATGTGGAGGGGCTCTGTCTTGGTGGTTTCACTTCTGTTCTGCCCCGGGATGCCTTCTCCAACTTCCCTGGGCTCAAAGTCCTGGGGCTGAATCTGAATCTCACCCAGATCCTGCCAGGAGCTCTCCGGGGCTTGGGGCAGCTGCAGCATCTCTCCATTTCTTCCCATGTCAAGGGAAGATTTATCCTTCTACCCCCTGATGCCTTTGTTGATCTAAGGTCCCTCCAGCACCTTGCTTTCCTGGGCCCCTGCCTGGACGGGAACTTGGGTGTCCGGCTGCCTCCCAGTCTACAACAGCTGTCTGTCAAGTCCGGTTGCCTTCAGGATATAGGGGTGCTGGCTGACATCTTCCCTGATCTGGTGCATGGCCCTTCCTCTGGAAATGCCTGGACTCTGGACATGTTGGATCTGTCATTCAACAGGAAGCTGATGATGGCCAGGCCCGGGGCCCTCCAGGGTCTCCGGGTAGGGACTTTGAATCTGGACCACACAAAGATGAAGGCAGCTGCAGTGGTGGGACTGGGGCTGCGGAGGTCGGATGGCTTGTCTATGATATACACTGATACAGTTGAGCTGCCTGCCTGGACAGTTGCCCACATTGAGCTGCAGGAGCTGAATTTGGGAATTAATAGGATAAGGAACATATCTTTAGAAGCCTTGGCTTCCTGCCGCAGCCTGAAGAGCTTGAGTCTTCAGAGCAATTGCCTGACTGAGCTACCACCGGGTTTCCTGGCTGCCATGCCCAGGCTTCAGAAACTGAACCTCACCAACAACCAATTGCAGAGTGCCGTGCTGTGCAGGAATGAGACAGCGGCTGTGTCTGGACTGCAGGCCCTGGATCTGTCCGATAATGGGCTGCACACCCTGCCCCCAGCCACCTTCTCCTGTTTGCCCCACCTGCGAGAGCTGTTACTTCAGGGAAACCAGTTGGTTCGCCTGGAAAGCCAGGTATTTCAGGGTCTACAGAGGCTAGAGACCTTGAATTTGGGCAAGAATCCACTGGTAACTCTGGGTGAGGGCTGGTTAGCTGCTCTGCCTGCACTGAACCCCCTAAGCCTACTAGACACCCGCATGGCGCCGAGCCCAGCCTGGGACTTGCGGGGATGGGAGAGTCTGCGCAACTTGAGACTGCAGTTCCCCTCTGACCTTTCTGGGGTAGGGTTGTCGCTGCCCCCGAGGCTGACTAGCTTGGAGCTTCATACAGTCTCAGGCATGAAGCACTGGAATCTGTCCCCTAATGTCCTTCCATTCTTGCAGACCCTGACTTTAAAAGGCTAGGGACTGCAGCTGGAGACCCAGAATGTCTCCAAGATCTTCCCTGCCCTTAGTGAACTCTTCCTGCTTGGCAGTAGCTTGCAGGCTCTCTGCTCCCAGGACACCTCCAGTTTTTTCCTGTGGCAGCTCCCCAGGCTCAAGTCCCTGAGAGTACAGGGAGATGGGCACAGCCCCAGGCCCTGCTGCATCACGGGGCTGCCCGACCTCCTAGAGCTGAAGCTGCAGACACTGCAGTCCCGAGCCCGGCCTCGCCCAGTGCGGCTTGAGGAGCTGGTGGGTGAGCTGCCGAGGCTCCAGGTGCTGCTGCTGAGTCGGACAGGGCTGGAGACACTGTCTGCGGCTGCTTTTCAGGGCTTGAGCAATCTCCAGGTCTTATTGCTAGACGGGGAGGACAGCCTCGTGCTGGACGACAGCCTCCAGGATCACAGTCCTCGGATGCCCCCGTACATGTATATTCTGTTTTCGTCCTTGGCCTGCCAGTGTGCCAATGCCTGGGTGGGGCGCTGGCTGGAGCAGTCCCCCAGAACATACATGCACATAGTAAGAACGCAGCTGTGCCAGCCAGAAGCTGGGGGCCGCCTCAGGGATCACCTTTTCCCCTTTCTCCAGAGCCACTGCTCCAAAACTCTGGGGCTGGGACTCTTTTTGGGCAGCTCTGCCCTGCTGCTTCTGCTGGTCTCCTTGCCCTTCTTATGGGAAGCCAGGAGCTCCTGGATCCTCTATCTCCAGGCCTTTTTCAAGACTTGGCTCCAGGGTTTGAGGGGTCAGAGGGATGAAGGCAAGAATTTCCTTTATGATGTGTTCGTGTCCCACTGCAGCCAAGACCAGGGCTGGGTGGTGCAGGAGCTGCTGCCCACTCTGGAGGGCTGTCCTCTGGCTGGCTGGGGGCTGCGCCTCTGCCTCCCCGAGCAGGATTTTGAGCCAGGCAGGGATGTGGCCGACAATGTAGCAGACAGCATGGCGGGCAGCCGGGTCACACTCTGTGTGCTCAGTCGCCAAGCTCTGAACACCGCCCACTGCTGCCTGGAGCTCCGCCTGGCCACCTCCCTCCTGCTGGCTGCCCCACGACCCCCTGTGCTGCTGCTGGTCCTCCTGGAGCCTGTCTCCCGCCACCAGCTCCCCCGCTACCACAGACTGGCCTGGCTGCTCTGCCGAGGAGACTATTGCATGTGGCCCAAGGAAGATGAAAAAAAGGGTGACTTCTGGGCAAGGCTGAGGAGCAGGCTGGAGAAGGCTGGGTTAGGGCAGATTGGAAGTGCATGTGTGTTGGAGGGTGGGGTAAGAACAGCAAAGCAGCCCGGCAGGGAGGTGGTGGGTATGTGTGGTTTGTGAGGCTGAACTCCGCTTCCCCATGGGAGGTGGGGGTGCTGCATGTGCAGGGAGTATCAAATGCTGGGAACACAGGCTTTGGAAAGACTATAGAGGCGGAATGAGAAAATTTGGGAGACGGCAGGTGGCCATGTGGTATGTGATGTGATTTCAAGATCTCCAAATCTTCAATAAATTTGCTAAATCCATGAAATGCTTGGCTCGATTGAACCTTTTTTTTTTTTTTTTTTTATGGAAACCCATATGAGGCAGAAGGTGAAGGGCCAGGAGTCATGAAAGGTGGGCATGCTAACAACTGTCTAACAGCAGGAAATAAACTTTCAAACAGAAAGTAAGGGAAATAAACTCACAGCACATACTTACCCCTTTGAAGAGGAAACTCACAACACTTCCCTTTGTTTTGTTTAATTAAAGAACCTATGGCCTAACTGGTTATCTCTAAGAGTGACCTCAGCCTTGAAGAGCCGTAAGCAGACAGTAAAGGTATAAACTCCCTGCTCCAGCTCCCTGCCTCAGTTCCTGCTAAAAACCAGATTCCGAGGACTCTGAGACAGCCAGCCTCACAGAGAAAAGAGAAAAATAAGGAACACCTGCAACAATGTTGCCGCTGCTTCTGTTATCAGTCTGCCTAAGCAGAGATAAAAAACCATTTTTACCCTTTAAAACTCCAAGCAACTTTCCCTCAGCTGCCTGGCGTTTTGACTCATGTGCTGTGGCCACTCCCTTCCTCTCTCTCTCTTTTGCATGCTCTATTTCTTTCTTTCTTGGAGAAATAGATAAACTTTTACTTCTGTATATCCTAATCACTGTGTGAGAAATCTGTGCCCTGCTCCCTGGGTATGAATTCCACACCTTTTCAAATCACAGAAACTGTAGTCTAGAAGAAATAAGGTCTAGAGGAAATTGGGAATTCAGGGAGCATATAGAGAAGGAGGGAGGGCTCTGGGAAGTCCTATGCTATGGAATGGGTCCAGGCCAAGTTCAGCTTGATCTTCAAGAGGCAAACAGTACCTTTTTGCCATCTGGGTTATAGAGGAATTGGCAGCTGAGGACCAAAAAGCTGGGATGCTGCCCAGGAGGCAGCAGACTGATTGCCTCTCCCCTCAATAAACATGAAGCCCTGTTCACATCTATCTCCTTCTGAGACTCATAGCAACACTGGGAGGAGGAACAGATCCCTTGTCACTCTGTGCTGTGGCCATGCTAGACTACCTGTAGCTCCCAGAACATCGTGCACTCCTGCCTCTGGGCCTTTGCACATGCTGTTCCTGCACCAAAGAGCACCTGTCTCCTAGGGAACTCATAAGTATTCTTTAAGATGTGGCTCAGCCATCACCTACTTCAGAGGCCTTCCCTGACCAACCAGTCTGGGTAAGCTGTAGCCTCTGGGTTCCCACAACTTCCTGCACCTCCTTTTCTCACAGGACTAATCACGGGTCTGGGGATGATCACACTATGGTTTGGGAAGAAAATGTTATAACTTCTATTTCTATTTTTGAAAATCTCACCTTATTCTAAAGCTTGACTGCTTTTTAGCCATATGGCTTTGGCCTATTACTTAACCTCTCTGTATCTCAGTTTCCTTTTCTGTGATATAGGGGAGAATTAGACCCTCCCTCAAAGGGTTTCATGAGGATTAAATGAGTTAATGTGTATAAAGCACCGAGAGAAGGACCTAATAGTGCATTGTAAGTGTTCAAGAAAAGTTAGCTATTACATGTACATCATTTATAAGTGAAAAAATACACATATGTTGCGAGTGTGTGCTCAAAATGTTTTACTTATAGGAGTGCTCTATCAGGAAAGTTTAGAGATCAGGCCATGGGGATAGAGACCAGGGCCTTCATCTCTGCATCGTTAGAGCCTGCTGTTGGCACAACTCAGAGAGGGTCTCAATGAACAACTGTGGCCATTTGGATTTGCAGACCAAACCTGATGGGTGCTGAACTAGAGAGAACTCGGATCTGGTTGAGCTTCTGTTGCTTATTTCTATATGACACTGGAGAGAGCACTTGGCCTCCTGGGGTCTTCCTTAGTTTTCCTCTTCTGTAAAATACCAGCCTTAGACAAAGGTTCACGGAAACCATAGAGTAATTCCAGGCTAGACTGGGGTGAGGTGCGCCCTCTTGTGTCCTAATGGTGTCCTCTCTCTGTGCACACACCTCCCTTCTTCCTCTAGATGATGTCGAAGTGGATGTCCTTACCTGACCTATAAAGCTGCCCCTCCAGCTTTCAATTCTGACGCTCTATCAAATATTGCCAGCCCCACTCCCAGCACTCCACACTGCCACACTGCTTCTCCCCCCTCAAATCTTCCACCTTTTCCATATATGGTCTCTTCCTCATGCAGTGTGGGACCTTTGGAGCCACATGCCCAGGGGTTCAAATCCCAGCCCTGGCACCCATTGACTGTGCAATAATTTCTCTAAGCCCCCATTCCCTCTTTGTAAATCAGGGATAATGATACCACCCTCATAGGGCTATTGTGAGACTTCAGTGAGGACTGTTTACAGGCTGCTATTATGTTTACTGAGTAAAATCACATGAGTTATTACTATGAATAAGTTGGAACATATTTCACAGAGGAGAAGGAGTTTGAACTAGGTTATTAAAACTAAAATATAGAATTCCCCCATTTGAACACTAACCAACATGTATCGAGCCCTTACCATATGTTAGGTACCGTCAATTAACCTAAGTGTCACACCATTGATAAAACTAATAATAAGAACTAATGACTTTAAACACTTTGTGTGTGTTGGACATGTTCTAAGCTCTTTACACACTTTCCCCCATTTATTCCTCTCAATCAGCCTGTCAGGAAGATGTTATTATCATTATTCCTATCTTACAGATGAGGAAATTGAGATATAAAGAGGTTAAGTAATTGGCCCAAGTTTTCACAACTAATCAGTGGCAACACCCGCATCCAACATTTGAAAGTAAGAAGTTTCAGACACAAGCAGCTTGATTCCAGAGACCATGCTTTACCTACATCATCTCTTAATCTTCAAAACACCCTGTTGTGTAGGTTCTATTATATTACCTGTATTTTACGGATGAAAAATCCAAAGAACAACAGAATATAAAGTAATTTGTTTTCAAGGGCTAGGAAATAGTTGGGTTGAGATTTGGATTCATCTAACTACAAAATCCACATTCTCAATTCCAAATTGGATTGCTCATACCCCAAAGTATTCACAGTGGTACAAAGCAACTACATTTATATTAGGATTATTCTGTAATAATGATTATTAATAACATTCTTCCAACACCCACGAAGTGCCAAGCTCTGTACTAACTGATTTACATAATAATAGCTAACATTTGCTGTGCATTATTAGGACCCAGGCCCTGAGCTAATCGTTTTAGGTGTATTATCTCATGGAAGTCTCACAAAAACCTGGTGACATGGATGCTATTATTATCCTCATTTTACAGGTGGAGAAAGTGAGGTTCAGAATTCATCCAAAGTCATGCAGCTTAACTGTGAGCTGGAAAGTGAAACTACAACTGTCCAATACTCTCCTGCCCACCAGGCTGGTCACCTCTAGTCACCCTCTTTCTTTATTTCTTACTGTTTCTGCTTTGACCTCTCACGGTCTAGGGAATCACCGCGCCCCTTCAATAGGCTCCGCCTCCTTCTGCTCGAGTGCCTTCCCACTAGGCGGTACCGTTATCCCTGAGCCTATGGAAAGGGTCATCATCGCAACAGGCCCCGCCCCCAAGCATTGAACTCATTCCGATTTGTTCAGTGCCAGGGGCCGTGAGAAGATGACATATTTATTGGCTAACGACCTCTGAAAGGCAGCAAACGGGGGCAGCCCACCGGAGCTCGCGCGGTTCCTTCTGGGAGTTGTAGTCTCAGACGCTCCATTCCCGGGGTGGCGCCGTTCGGACTCCGCGTCCCAGCATTCCCTGCGCGACTCCTGGAGCACTTCCGCCCTGTTGTGAAGTGGGTGTCTCGGTGGGTGAGTCCGGGTGGCGGGGCGGGGGCAGGAGAGACTCAGGCTCTGGGCTGGAGACTAGGAGGTCGTGGTGACACAGGGGTCTGGGGAAGGTGAAAGGGGAGAAAGAAGCTTATATATGGTCGTAGAGGGTGAGGGGCGGTCAGAGGATGAAGCGTCCGGAGATGGGAAGGGTCATAGAGGGGTCGGGGATGGGGAGGGAGATAGAGGGCCCTGGGAGGGAGACGCGTCTTAGGAGGTCTGAAGGTGAGGAGGCAGAGAGGTTTTGGAAGTGGGAGAGCTATAGAATGGTCTGGAGACCACAGAGATGATAGAGGGTTCTGTAGCCCTGACAAGAAGTGAAGATAAGAGGGCCTGAGCTTGAAGCCCTATCTTAAAAATAGTGCTTCAGTCTCTACTTACCTTCCTAGAACAAACATACTTAATTTGATAGCCTCTCTAATGGTCGGTTTTGGTGGAACCCAGTGGGTGGGACTGGCTATTGTGTTTTGCCCCAAACCTGCACTTTTGCCTATGCTTGATGGAAGTGAAAGACACCACCATGCACTTTACCTACCTACCTGCCATGTCTACTTTACCCTCTGATTCCTCTTGCATTTGAAGATCCACAGGTCTTCAATCCTTTCAATTTCTTTGACATATCTTCAACCTGCCCCTTTCTTGGCAGGGTTTTTGCAGAAGCCTCCACCTTTTCACTCCCCTGGCATGAGCAGACACATTGCAGCTGGTGTGATGGTTTAACCCACAAATCTGATTATGCCTTCTCTTAAAAACCTTCATTGGGTTCCATCACCTGTAGAATTCAGTCTGAACACTTTAGCTTGGTATTCTAGACCCTTCATAAACTCCTTTTGCAACCTAATCTCCTGCACCCCACACTCCAGGGCTGTCAGAATTTTCCCCATATCTTGGGTAGGCCATTTGATTTTCCATCATTGTACATGCTGTTCTCTTTGCTTAGAATATTCTCTCATCCACCATTCTCTGCCAAGAAAACTACTCTTCCTTTAACAACCAACTCAACTCTTAGTTTGTTCAATTCTCTTAAGCAGATTAAATGACCTCCGGCTCCCATGACTTCTCTTACTGTATCTGCCACGTTTGATCATAATTACCTTTGACTTTTGTTTCTTCCAGTAGACCTGTGAGCATCTCCAGGACAGGAACAATGTCTCAGTCCCCTCTATTTCCTCATTGTCCATCCCAGAGCAGTAAACACTTGATGTAAATCAGTAAATACTTGATGGATGTGTGAATAAAGACCATCCAGGGTAAGCTTTGCTATACCAGGCTTGAAGATGCTATTTCCAATGGATTTTGACAGGCAGGAGCTTTAGCCTTTTCCTGCCTGTCAGGGCTATCTGCGGGAAGATGAGGCTGATTTAGTGCTGATGGGAGTTTAAGCCAGGGGCGGCAAACACATAGAATATGTGCTACCACTTCTTCCTGTGTCCCTGACAGTCATGACTAATTGGTCACAGCACATATTTACACAGTACTCAGAGCCCTCAGCACAGTACTTTAGGCGGCCACTTCTAGTTGATTGAAGTTTGTGCTTAAATGAAATCTATTTGCTCTTCCTGGTTTAAGCACTTAAGTGTGAGGTCAGCCTGCTTAAAGCCATAGCTTGTATGATCAGGCAAGTGGGCCTGACAGCCTTTGGGAACTCCCAGTTTTTTCTCTTTGGAGGTCACAGACCAGTCCTGGCCTTTCCCATGGAATTGGGGAAGGTCTTCTCTTCCCATCCTACTATTCACTGAGTGGGCTTCTCATTGTCTACCTTCTTACTAACCCAGGAGCCAAGATGCCTCTCAGCTTCCCTGTGTTTGTAAAGGGATCCTGATTTTGATGGCAGTCAACACCTATCCCTCGTTGCTTGAGGGAATCTGTACCTTTTCTAGGCCTTCCTAGATATTGGAAAGGACCTTTGAGATCATTTAGCTGACAGGTGGCAAAGTGACAGCCCATGTTGAATGAACTCCCCCATCATACTTTATGTAATCCCCATGGCATGTGAAACAATTTTGAGTTGGTTGCCAACATTTAAAAATCTAGAGTTCTAGCTTCTTTTGGAAAAATTGGAAGGCCTAGGAACACTCTGGGCATAGGAACACTCTGTGTCCCCCTGGCACTCTGTGGTTAGCCACAGTCTGTACCCAGTTCTCTTTACTCATTGACTCATTTACATTGCTAGGCCCCTGTGGCCATTAAACTTGTAGCCACTGATTCTAGTTTCCCTGCCCTGCTCTAACCCCATCGTACTAACTGGGGAACCTGGGGCAACTGCTGAATTGGGCCAGGCTGTATAAGCTGCCACTAGGTAGGTAGCCACTGGGGCTATGTGACCTGTATAGAGTCACACGGCTGATAAATGGCAGGAGTGGAACTAGAACCCCAATTTGGTCACGCCTGTCTTAATGTTCTTTTTACTTTCCCATACCATCTTCTCAGGAGTTTGGATGACTAGCAGACACAGAGCTATGTGATGTGGTTAAGACAAACGGTTAGAGAAAACAGATCTGGGCTTAGATCCTAGCTCTGCCACTTGCTGGTTGTGTAACCTTAAGTGAATCTTCTTCCTAGAAGCTCAGTTTCTGTATATGTAATTGAGGATATAGTGGGAGTCATACCTTATCATATAATCACATTCTGAAGTCAGCACAGAAGGTGAAAATCACATTTAGCCAACAATCAGCTAGTCTAAAAATCCTTTGGCAAAGAGACATTTCAGAAATCAACACACTATCTTTCATTAAGCTAAGCAGCAAAGCCGGGTTTTTTTGTTTGAACATTAAATGAAAGAGTTGGCTTATGGTAGGGACCATGCTGTATGAAAGATACTTCATTCACACTCAGTGGAAAGAGAGGCTCAAGGGAGCCAAGATTAACCTGGGGAATAGCAAAGTCCTAGGTGTCATTACCACACACATGCTCACACTGCAACAGATGCACAGTGAATGGAACTGGCTGTGCTATTTAAATTATGCTTTCTTTTTTCTTTCTGGTCTTTGTATGTAGTAGAAGTTGCAGCTCAATGAAATGCAGTTCAACACTAATGACACTCCACTTGCCTACCTGGAGCATTCAGTGAATTTATGATTGTAGAACACTTAGCATTGCCCCTGGCACCTTGTAGGCACTCAGTAAATGGGTACTCTTGGAGGTTGCTGCTCTGAGTGAGGCCTGGCCATTTTTGGTAGTCTCAGGACTGAGGGATGCTGCTGTCTATTTTCCCTGCTGTTGGCAGACTGTGTTGTCTTCTTTCTCCCCACAATAGGCTGCTATCCATATTTCAGTCTAAAAAAAGATCGAAAAGGGTTGTGGTGATATATGGTCACTGGGGCTTTCTGATTTCTATTTGAAACTAACCTTTGGGATTTTCAAGTCTTTCCAGAAGAAAATACCTATTGTCTAAGACTGGGCTTTAGGCCTGGTGGGACTGTTAATTGCTTATTTTGTTGTAGTGTCCTATTTATGCAGCAGCAGAAATGTCTTTACATGCTTATTGACTGTCTTTCTCACTAGACTATAATTTTTATGAAGGTAGGGACTGTCTGTCCTAGCTACTGTTGGATTTGTAGCTCCCAGTGCAGTTCAGGGTATATAGTGGGTATTCTATAAATAATGAAATAGTTCTTGTGTGAGAAAGTGACAGGAATGTGTTTGGACTAGTGCATCAGTAAGGCTATAGTTAAAAAAGAAATTTCATGAAAGGTTAATTCTTTAGTATAAATTATAGATCATCCACATCCCATTAAGCTTTTGATGTACCAGATTTACCTTTTTAAAATTTTTTTTTTGAGACAGAGTCTCACTCTGTTGCCCAGGCTAGAGTGCTGTGGCGTTAGCCTAGCTCACAGCAACCTCAAACTCCTGGGCTCAAGCAATCCTGCTGCCTCAGCCTCCCGAGTAGCTGGGACTATAGGCATGTGCCACCATGCCCGGCTAATTTTTCATATATACATTTTTAGTTGTCCAGCTTATTTTATTTTTTTTTTCAGTAGAGACGGGGTCTTGCTCTTTCTCAGGCTGGTCTTGAACTCCTGAGCTCAAACGATCTGCCTCCCAGAGTGCTAGGCCTCCCAGAGTGCTAGGATTACAGGCGTGAGCCACTACGCCTGGCCCAGATTTACCATTTTAATAAGAGGCAATAAAACTTTTTATGGCCTTGCTATTTACCAGATACTGGGCTGGGCAGTGTGGATACAGAAATGAGAAGGATACAGTACTGGCCCTAGTAATATAGTCTAATGGGGCTGTCAGGTGTAGGAACAGGAAACTATAGTAGTATAGGATAACACCTACATTAGAGGTATATACCAACTGCTTTGGGAATATAGGATTGGGGAGGTAATTCTTGGAGGGCAGGAATGGGGGCAGGACATGACAAGGGCCTGTCAATGAACTCTTGTCGAAGGAGGTGACATTTTAAGCTGATAGCTGAAGGATGAGCAGGAAGTTGCCAGGTAGTTGTGAGTTGTGCTCTCAGCCTCTTCCTAAGTATATGGAGGTCTTTAGGACACGCTCTTACTTTTTATCACTCTTGCCCTGTTTCCATTCAGTCTAGTCAGATGGCCTAAAATGCTAAATAGCACCCTTCCTCCATTCTCAGTTTAGCTGTGTCATCCCCACTTGGAAGCAGCTAATAGCCTCTTTTGAGTGGTGTTTTTTTTTTTTTTTTTTGTCAGCTAGACTTGTTGGGAATGACACAAAGAGCTCATTTTCTCAGATAACCCAGCATGGGTATTGTCAGGGAGGCTGTAATTTCCCTGGGGACATACACATATCCCTGTAATATAATGTAGAAAGTGGTAAGTGTCATAGAAAGATGGAAATAAAGAGGAGAAAGGGGTTCCTTCTGGCATGAGCAGGAAGGTCATTTATTCTTTTTTTATCTAGTGTGCACAGAAAAGGGATTAATTGTAATCCTTGCTTCATGACACGCCATCATTGTTAGTTGATCTTTCATGACTTGACTGTTTATTGAGTACTTCCTGTGTGTGCTAAGCACCGTGCTAGGTCCCTTAGGAAGCTAATGATCTAGTGGGTGAGATAATTACAATAAAGGATGATCGTGGTCATGGTAGAGTAAACATAAGATGTTATGGAAGCTTGTGGCTGAGGACCAAATCTTGCTTCAGTGTACAGGGAAGGCCTTGTGGGAAAAGCGCAATTTAAGTGGAAACCTAGTTGGGTGAAGAAAGGGGGGGACCACAGCATGGGGGAAAGTTCAACAGCACAGTGTAGGATCTGCAAGCGGTGCTGCTGGATCACTGTGACTAGGGGAGCATGGTAAAGAGATGACCTTGGAGACTTGGACAAGGTTTATATCTTATCCTGAGGGAAATGGGAGGCCACTGAAAAGTGTTTAACAGGGAAGTGACATAGTTAGGTTTTGATCTAGTCTGGTGGTTGTGCGAAGAATGGAGCAGGGGTTGGGGTGAGGGGAGTGCAGGCAGGACATGTGTTAGGAGGCTGATCAAGTGAAAGATATGATTCTCGGGACCGCCGTGGTAGCATTGGGGATGGAAATGTCAAGTGGACACAGCTTGGTGATGAATTGGATGTAGGGGATCTTGGGGAAGGATGATGACTAGGCTCCTGGTGTGGGCACTTGATGGAAGGTGTTACCTTCCCTGAATGGGGAGCTTCAGAAGGCAGACAGGTTTCCAGGAGAAATGATGAATTCATCTTTTGACCCATTGAGTTTGCGGTGCTTAAGGGACAGTCAAGTAGAAATGTCATGAAAGGGTTTGGATTTTGGGGTGTGGAGCTCTGGAGACAGGTCCTGGCTGGGGTGTTGGGAGTCATGTTAAGAGGTGGTAAACAATGCCAGATGAAATGACGAAGGGGCAGTGTAGAGTGAAGAGGGATTTTGCAAGGAGAACATCCTTAGAGGATGTCAACCAAGTTTTCAGGCTTAGAAAGAAAGGCCTTAAGGAGGTGGGTAACGTTTGGAACTCTAACTTGAGGGAAGATTAGTCTTTGGGCACATGTAGGAGGGAGGAAGGCCATATTGGAGTCAGATCATGGAGGCCTGGATGCCAGGCTAAGGTGTTGAGGCATGTCCCAGAGGACTTAATACTGTGCTGTCTTCCTCCAAAGCATACTAGCTGCTGCTTTGGTGCCAGATTGCAGTCTCACTTCCTGCTTATGGAAAAGAGTCATCTCTTAACATCCCTGCCCCATGCACAGAGGGTGGAAGGTATGGGAGAAGTGAGGAAAGTGAGGCTTCTGGGTCCTCTTGCTCAACTCTGTCCAATGTCTTTCTGTCTTCAGAGCCATGGGGAGCAGTCCCTCTCTGAGGAGCCCCTTGAAGGACTCACCGTAGATGCAGGAAGCTGTTGGATGAGGATAGCCCAGCTGGCGTGAAGCATCCAGACTAGACCATGGCGGTGGCCCTGGAATCCCAGGCCCAGGCCTCTCCCCCACCAGAGCCTGAAGAAGTCCTCATTGTGAAACTGGAGGAGGACTCATGGGGATCAGAATCCAAACCCCAGGAGAAGGGCCAGGATTCTGTCTCTGGCCCCGAGGCCTCACGCCAGCGCTTCAGGCAGTTCCAGTACAGGGATGCAGCTGGACCCCACGAGGCCTTCAGCCAGCTCTGGGCTCTCTGCTGTCGTTGGCTGAGGCCAGAGATCCGCCTCAAAGAGCAGATCCTGGAGCTGCTGGTGCTAGAGCAATTCCTGACTATCTTACCCAGGGACGTCCAGACCTGGGTGCAGGCGCGCCACCCTGAGAGCGGTGAGGAGGCGGTGGCCCTGGTGGAGGATTGGCACCGGGAGGCGCGGGCTACAGGACAGCGGGTGAGGCAAATGGTCTCTTCTCCAAGGAAGGGGTTGGGCAAGGCAATGGGGCTGTGACTAGGTTAATAAGTGCCCAAATCACAGTAACAATAACAATAATTATTGAGCAACTGACATTTATTGACCACTACTGTACTCATTTAATCCTGTCAACAATTTAATAAGGTAGGTACTGTATTCCTGATTTTACCAATGAAGAAACAGAGGCAGAAAAGATAGATAATTTGTTCAAAATCACACAGCTTCTAGATGGTTGAGTCAGGATTTGAACTTGGGCATTCTGACTCTAAAGCCTGCATGTCAAATCACTACTCCAAACTGCCTCCCAGGACCATACTCACAGTGTGGCAAATTGTATTGTGTTTTATACTAACAAAATCTTTTTACATATGTGATCTCTTTGGATGCTTATAGCAGTTATGTAGGTAGACAGACATAGTAGTATTTATCCCCATTTTATAGATTAAACTAAGGCCCATAAAGTCAGGTAGCTCACAAAAGGTCACTCAGTGAGTGAACCAGAGCCTAAACTGAGATCCTTAGGTTCCAGAGTCGTCATTCTTTCTGTGACATGACAGATGCCTCGTCTGCAAACCATGAGAATTAAAATACGTATGAGCCATGAGGCTCAAACGAGATATTAACTGACATTTTGTGAGTACCCACTGTGTATCAGGAACTGTTCTAAGGTTCTTATGTTAATATATCCCTCATCTAATCAACTCAGCAATCCAGTAAGGTAGGTGCTGTTATCATTGCCATTTTTAAATGGGTAAACAGAGAGGTAAGTAAACTTGTATAAGTTTATGTAACTAAGTGGTAGAACTGAGGTCAAGGAAGTGAAAGTATCGTGGATTTAAGAGTCACGATTTCAACAGTTTGCAAGTGACCCTGAAGACCCACAATATAATGTATGATTTTACTGTCATACAAATTTTGAATTCTGCTTTGAAGCTGGTATATGTAGAAGAGATCCTTTAGCTGGCTGGGGGCTGAGCTAGCCACCCAGAGCCTTCATCTAAACATAACTCTGTTGTTCTCCACTTGTTATAGTCAGTAATTCTTGTGTATTGTCCTTAACCACATTTTGTTGGGGGAAATTATCGCTTTTGGAACATCCCTTGCAAATGGCAGGGGTTTTCTGTACATTTAAACAGTAAAGCTCTATACAGATGTGAGATTGGAGGAAGAAAGGTTTGAGGTCTATGGCTTTGCTCTTTGAATTCCTTTACAAACTGGTTAAAGATACAGAAAGAATAATATTTAAAGTTCCAGAAGTAAGTATGAGAGAGTGTGCCTCATTTTAATATGCCACCACCCTACCTACCCCTATATTATTTCTTTTAAATAAACCAGTTATTTGTCTTAAGTGGTAGTGCAAAAACAAATGGAAATCTTAGGGCTTCAGAGCTGGAAGATGAAGAACTTGAGATGCAGAGATGAGAATTGACTTAAATCAAGATCTTTATGATTATTCTATAAAATGAGAGGGTTGGACTAGACCAAAGGTTCTCAAATTATGCTTTTGTGAGCTGACCAAATGTTGAACTGCTTCTAAGATTGAGAAAAAATAAAGTAATGGAATCTTCTCTATTATGTATTTTTTTTCCCTGTGACTTTTAATTTTATTTTTTGACCCTTTAATCTGCTCCTGAGTGCTCACAGATTTCAAAACAAATGGACAAGTGGCAGAGGAGCTTGTGTTTCAGACTCTGTTGTAGCATGTGATCTTACATTGCAGAGTATGTAACTTAGTTACATTCTCTGCACGTAAAATTTTTCCAAGTCTTAATAACTTTGTTCCTCTGAGTAAACCACCACCTGAAAAAGGTGGTGACTACATGGCTAAATGTCCCCTAAGATATTTTCCTAAAAGAGATCTTTCAGCTCTGCTATTTTCTGATTTTTAGCTTGTTTCTCCTATCATCACCATCTTGCAGGACCCCTCTCTCCATCAGGTATATAGACATTTTTTTAAAAAAGTAGGCTTTATTCTTGGAGCAGTTTTAGGTTCTTGGCAAAATTGAGCAGAAGGTACAGAGAGTTCCTGTCTACCACCCTGGCCTTCTCCTCCAGCCTCCTCTACTATTAACATCCCTGCACCAGAGTGGTACATAACATTTGTTACCATTGATGAAGCTGCATTGACACATCATTATCACCCAAGGTCTGTAGTTTACATTAGGTTCACTCTTGGTGTTGTAGGTTCTCTAGGTTTTGACAAATATATAATGGCATGTATCAACTATTGTAGTATCAGATAGAATAGTTTCACTGCTCTAAAAAACATCCTCTATGTTGTGCCTAATCACTCCTCCCTTCCCCCAACCCTTGGCAACCACTGATCTTTTTACTATTTTTATAGTTTGCTTTATCCAGAGTATCATGTAGTTGAAATCATATAGTATATTGCCTTTTTAGATTGGCTTCTTTCATTTAGTAATATGCATTTAAATTTCCTCCATGTCTTTTCATGGCCCCATAGTTCATTTCTTTTTAGTACTAAATAATGGCCCATTGTCTAGATGTACTACAGTTTATCCACTCAACAACTACTGAGGGACATCTTGGTTGCATCCAAGTTTTGGCAGTTACTTATAAAGCTGCTGCAAATATGTGCAAGTTTATGTGTAGACATAAGTTTTCAGTTCATTTGGGTCAATACCAACAGTCATGATTTCTTGATTGTATAGTAAAAATATGTTTATTTTTGTAAGAAACTGTCCAAGTATCTTCTAAAGTGGCTATACTGTTTTGTATTTCCACCAGCAATTAATGGGAGTTCCTGTTGCTCCACATACTTGTTAGCATTGGATGTTGTCAGTGTTTTGGATTTTGGCTATTCTAATAAGTCTGTGGTGGTATCTCGTTGTTTTAATGTCTAATTCCTAATAAGATGTTAAACATGTATTCATATATTTACTTGACATCTGCATATTTTCTTTGGTGAAGTATCTGTTCAAGTCTTCTGCCCATTTTTCTGTTGGGTTGTTTCTTTCCTTATTGTTTTTTTTTTTTTTTTTGAGACAGAGTTTCACTTTATTGCCCAGGCTAGAGTGAGTGCCGTGGCGTCAGCCTAGCTCACAGCAACCTCAAACTCCTGGGCTCAAGCAATACTGCTGCCTCAGCCTCCCAAGTAGTTGGGACTACAGGCATGTGCCACCATGCCTGGCTAATTTTTTCTATATATATTTTAGTTGGCCAATTAATTTCTTTCTATTTATAGTAGAGATGGGGTCTCGCTCTTGCTCAGGCTGGTCTTGAACTCCTGAGCTCAAATGATCCGCCCACCTCAGCATCCCAGAGAGCTAGGATTACAGGCTTGAGCCACCGCGCCCGGCCTCCTTATTGTTGAGTTTTAAGAGTTCTTTGTATATTTTAGACAACAGTCCTTTATCAGAGGTGTCTTTTGCAAACATTTTCTCCCAGTCTGTGGTTTGTCTTCTCATTCTCTTGACAGTGTCTTTCATGGAGTAGTTTTAATTTTAATGAAGTCCAGCTTATCAGTTATTTCTTTCATGGGTTGTGCCTTTGGTATTGTATCTAAAAAGTCATTGCCATACCTAAGGTCATCTCAGTTTTCTCCTAAATTATTTTCTGGGAGTTTTATAGTTTTGCATTTTACATTAAGGTCTTTGATCCATTTTGAGTTAATTTTTTTGTGAAGGGTATAGGTCTGTATCTAGATTCTTCTTCTTCTTTTCTTTTTTTGGCACATAGATGTCCAGTTTCAGCACCATTTGTTGAAAATACTGTCTTTGCTTAATTTTATTGCTTTTGCTCCTTTGTCAAAGTTCAGTTGACTGTATTTATGTGTGTCTCTTTCTAGGCTCTTTATTCTGTTCCATTGTTCCATTGACCTCTTTGTCTGTTCTTTTGCTAATACCACACTGACTTGATTACTGTAACTTGATAGTAAGTCTTGAAGTCAGGTAGTATCAGTCCTCTGATTTTGTTCTCTCCTTTAATATTGAGTTAGCTATTCTAGGTATTTTGCTTCTCCATATAAACTTTACAATTTGTCAATATCCACAAAATAAATTACTGGGACTTTGATTGGGACTGCATTGAACCCATAGATCAAATTGGGAAGAACTGACATCTTGATAATTGTGAGTCTTCCTATCCATGAACATGGATGATCTCTCCATTTATTTAGTTCTTCTTTGATATCTTTCATCACATTTTAGTAGTTTCCCCATATAGATATTGTTCATATTTTCTTAGATTTATACCTAAGTATTTCATTTTTTTTGATTAGTATATAAATGGTTTTGTGCTTCTAATTTTGAATTCCACTTGTTCATTGCTGGTGTATAGGAAAGCAATTGACTTTGATATATTAATCTTGTATCCTGCACCCTTGTTATAATCACTTAACTGAATCCAGTTTTTTTGTTGATTCTTTCAGATTTTCTCCATAGACGATCATACCATCTGTGAACAAAGACAGTTTTATTTCTTCCTGCCCAAACTGCATACCTTTTATTTCCTTTTCTTATTGCATTAGCCTGGACTTCCAGTAGGATGTTGGGAAGAAATAGTGAGAGGGGATGTCCTTGCCTTGTTCTTGATCTTATTGCAAAAGTTTTGTATTTCTCATCATTAAGTAGGATCTTAGCTGTAGGGTTTTTGTAGATGTTCTTTATCAAGTTGAGAAAGTTACTCTCTGTTCCTAGTTTGCTGAGAGTTTTTATCATGAATGAGTGTTGGATTTTGTCAAATGCTTTTTTTGCATCTATTGATATCACATACGATCATGTGATTTTTTTTTTTTAGCCTGTTGATGTGATGGATTACATTAATTGATTTCAAATGTTGAGCCAGGCTTGCAAACCGGGATAAATCCCACTTGTTTATAGTATATAATTCTTGTTATGTGTTTTTTTTGTTTTTTTTGAGACAGAGTCTTACTTTGTTGCCAGGCTAGAGTGAGTGCCGTGGCATCAGCCTAGCTCACAGCAACCTCAAACTCCTGAGTTCAAGCTATCCTTCTGCCTCAGCCTCCTAAGTAGCTAGGACTACAGGCATGTGCCACCATGCCCGGCTAATTGTTTGTATATATATTTTTAGTTGGCCAATTAATTTCTTTCTATTTATAGTAGGGACAGGGTCTCGCTCTTGCTCAGGCTGGTCTTGAACTCCTGACCTCGAGCAATCTGCCCATCTCGGCCTCCTAGAGTGCTAGGATTGCAGGCGTGAGCCACCACACCTGGCCTCTTGTTATGTGTTGTTGCATTTGATTTGCTAATATTTTGTTGAGGATTTTTGCATCTATATTCATGAGTGATATTCGTTGGTAGGTTTCTTTTCTTGTATCTTTGTCTGGTTATTAGGGTAATGCTGGCCATATAGTATGAGTACGGAAATATTCCCTCTGTTTCTATCTTCCGGAAGAGACTGTAGAGAATTGATATGATTTCTTCCTTAAGTGTTTGATAGAATTCACCAGTGAACCTGTCTGAGCTTGGTGCTTTCTGTTTTGGAAGGTTATTAATTATTGTTTTAATTATTTAATAGATATAGGCCTATTCAGATTGTTTCTTCTTGTATGAATTTTGGCAGATTCTGACTTTCAAGGAGTTGGTTATGAGATGTGTGGACATAAAATTCCTTAATTATCTTTTTAATGTCTATGGGCTCTGTAGTAATGTCTCCTTTTTCATTTCTGATATTAATAATTTATATCTTCTATCTTGTTTTCTAAGACTGCCTAGAGGCTTATCAGGGTTATTAATCTTTACAAAGAACCAGCTTTTGATTTTGTTGATCTTCTCTATTGATTTTGTTTTCAATTTTATTGGTTTCTGCTCTAATTTTTATTATTTCTTTTTTTTTTTCTGCATACTTTAGATTTAATTTGCTTTTCTTTTTTCTATTTTCCTATGGTGAAGCCTAGATCTTTCTTCTTTTTTAGTATATTCAATCAATGCTATAAAATTTTCTCCAAGCACTGTCCTTACTGCATCCCACAAAGTTTGATAAATTATATTTTATTTTCATTTAGTTCAAAATATTTTAAATTTTCTCTCAAGATTTCTTCTTTGATTCATGTGTTATTTAGAAGTATATTGTTTAGTCTTCAAGTATTTTGGGATTTTCTAGCTATCTTTCTATTACTGATTTCTAGTTTAATTCCCGTATGGTCTAAGAGCAAACATTGTGTGATTTATGTTCTTTTAAATTTGTTAAGTTGTGTTTTATGGCCCAGAATGTGGTCTGTCATGGTGAATGAAGGTTCCATGTGAACTTGAGAAGAATGTGTGTTCTGCTGTTGTTGGATGAAGTAGTGTATAGATGTCAGTTATATCTAGTTGATTGATGGTGCTGTTGAGTTCAACTGTGTTCTTACTGATTTTCTGCCTGATAGATCTGTCCATTTCTGATAGAGGGGTGTTAAAGTCTCCAACTATAATAGTGGATTCATCTAGTTCTCCTTATAGTTCTGTCAGTTTTTATCTCATATATTTCGATGCTGTTACTTGGTTCATTAAGGATTGGTATGTCTTCTTAGAGTACTGACTCTTGCATCATTATGTAATGCCCCTCTTTATCTGTGATAACTTTCCTTGCTCTGAAGTCCGCTGTATGTGAAATTAATATAGCTATTCCTATTTTCTTTTGACTAGTGTTAGCTTGTTAGATCTTTCTTCCTCCTTTCACTTTTAATCTATATGTGTCTTTATATTTAAAGTGGATTTCTTGTAGACAACATATATTTGGATCTTGTGACCCACTCTGGCAATCTCTTTTAATTGGTGTACTTAGACCATTGGAATTTAAGGTAATTATTGATATAGTCAGATTAATATTTTTTAAGTTTCTGGTCTAATAATTCCAACATTCCTGCCATTTCTGACTCTGGTTCTGATGCTTGTTGATTCTCTTCAAACTGTGTTTTGTCTTTTGGTTTGCCGTTTTTGATGCTTCTGGATAATTTTTTAATGTCACAAAAATTTTACATAATTTATCTTTTATGAATCACAAAATGTTTTGAGGCTGGGCATGGTGGGTGTAACCCTAGCACTTTGGGAGGCCGAGGCAGGAGGATCCTTTGAGCCTAGGAGTTTGAGACAAATCTGGGCAACATGGTGAGACCCTGTCTCTACAGAAAATTTAAAAAATTAGCTAGGTTTGGTGGCATATGCCTGTAGTCCTAGCTATTTGGGAGGCTGAGGCAGGAGAATCCATTGAGCCCAGGAGTTCAAAGTTTCAGTGAGCTATGATCTGCAGTGAGCTACTCTAGCCTGGGTGACAGAGCAAGACCCTGTCTCAAAAAAAAATGTGTGTGTGTGTGTGTGTGTATATATATATATATATATATATATATATATATATCAAACAGTGGCAGCCTTATTGAAACTCTTGTATAGCCACCCTGCATTGAACAGATTGCACTCATTTAGTGGTATAAATGCTGGTCTATTTATTGAAGTCAGTCTGATGGTTTTCTCATCATACTTGAAGCTACCTTTGGATTTTAAGAGAACCAGTTAACCTCTGGACCACAATTGTACTCAAAATAATATTCCCTGCCCTACCAAAATGAGTCTTATTGAACTGACGATTGGCTGATGATTAGGAATTTTGCCCTCTGTGTGTAGGAACTGGACTTGTGTGTAGAAGAGACCAGGTCCTTAAAGGCAGTGCAAGAATCTCAGAGCTTCCAGCTACAGCTAGTGGATTCCTGGCCTGAGGGACAGTCCCGGAAGCAGTGGGTGAAGAGTACATGCCGTGGCCTTCCTAATCATCTAAGTGCCAAGGTGGCACCACAGCCCTTAAAAGAAAGTGGTGAGTACCAAGAATCTGGGAACATCAGGGAATAAGCCTTCTCAGGAGAGAGGGTAGGCGGTAAGGAAGGGTACATGGGGAGGAAAGATTGACAGAATTCAAGGCAAGGGACAGGATGGTGTCTGAGGGACACACTGACTGAGAGGTAAGGTAAGTAAGCATTGTAAGAGACGCCAGCACGCCCCACTGTAGCTGGAGTCCTGCAGCAGGTGCAGGCTGGGCCTGGGGTGGGAGGCAGTCACAGCAGGTCAGGGCTGGCAGCTCCCGCCTTGCACACCACTTGGGGCAGCTTAGGAGCTACACGCTCTAGAAGGGAGGTGAAAGGGGAAGTCTGCACTGGCCACAGGGATAGTCTAATTTGATCCAAGTATGACTTTCTGAAAGCTGGATCTCGGAGGTGGTTTTTGGGAACTCCAGCTTGGGTTTCAGAGACTTTTTCTTTTCCTTAGCTGTCCTTGCTCCCCGAGTCCCTACTCTCCCAAAGATGGGAAGTGTTGGAGATTGGGAGGTGACAGCCGAGTCCCAGGTAAGCTGCTACTTGTTCTTCCCTTCCCGTCATTGCTGCTCCTGTGCCTTCGCCACCTGCTTCTCCTCTCTCTCCATGGCCTCTCCTTAGCCAGGGGGCAGGAGGCCCAGGGTGTTAGCCTTTACCCTCACCCCACAGTCTGCTGGGCCTCTCTCTTTGGTCATGCTGCTCCTCATGGTGCACACACGTGGTGTCCCTCTATTCCCATTCTCTTTCTTGGAGCCTGGTAGGGTTTCCAGGCTATCTTCAAGGGTCAGTGATGTTCGAGGTCCTTCTCTTATGCATCTTGTAGGATGCCCTTGGCCCTGGCAAGCACATTGAGATGGAGTTCTGCAAGGACCCCCCAGGAGACGACTGTGGGAACGGCATGTGCTTGGGTAAGGAAACATCCCCTCTGAAGATGATGTTCTCATGTTTCTGGTACATTCAGTTCCCAAAGAGGGTTTCATCACTCCCTTAAGAATTGTGGCTCTGCAGTCTCCAGAATTTCAGAGCTAGGAGGAAGACTTGTTCTCTGTAGCCCACAATGTGACGGCAGGGGTGGAGCATGCCCGGGTAGAGGCTGGCAGGGTGTCTTCCATGAACCTGCCCTCTTGGAGCTCATTCCCTTCCTTACTTCGGTATGTTCACTGCAGTCCAGAGGCCGGGCACAGCTTGCACTCCCAGAAATCCAATCTTTTCACACCAAACAAGCCTCTCAGGGGCAGACTCAAGTGAACTGAGCCCATGAGACCAATGTATTAAAACCAATAAGAAACAAATATCAGTGGGCACAAAACACTTAAAGCCAATGTGACCAGCACAGACTCCTTGTTCTGTAGACACACCAATGTAGGAGGCCAAATAGTAATGGGCCATTTCCCTCTGGAGCCTGGGGTCCCTGTGGGGGAGTTAGACATGAGTACGCGATAAGGTAGAAGAGATATGGTAGGTCTGACCATGGTAAGCTTAGATACTAGAAGCTTGTAGGCCACTTGGTTGACAGTGCGACCCCTTTTCCAGTCATGACATCTGGGGGAAAATAGGTTCAAAGGAATAGACTTTGGGAAATGCTGAACTAGGTTATCCTTGTGCATCTTTTAGCTCTAAACTCTTTTCATCTAGTTTTCTTCAAATTTGTATTTTAATTAAAGGCTTCCTATTTTGTTAGGGTTGGGAGCTACTGGGACAGCAGTGCTTTAAACATAGCCAGCTGTTTTGAACATAAGGGAATTAATTTTCTCACATTATTAGAAGTCCAGAGGAGGACATGCTCCAACCTCAGTACAGATTGGCTCAGCAGTGTCCTAATGGACTCATGTTCTTTCTTTCTCTCTGCCATCCTCAGCATTAGCTTCATCCTAAAGCTGGTTTGTCTCATGGTCAAAAGATAGATGCCAGTGGCAATGGAGAGCTTGCAAAAGAGAGAGTCTCTCTCTTCCTCCGTGTCTCTCTTTCTCCCCCTCCATCTCTCTCTCACATACACATGCATGAGCACACAGAGGAACCTTTCTTCCAACCATGGAATTTAGGTCTTGTGCCCATCTGTGGTCCAAATAACAATCATCTGTTATAATGCTGTTTTATAATAACACCAAAAAAGCAAATGAACAAGACAAACAGGTCCCTTAACATTTTTGGAATAGTGGTCCTATTACCTCTAGTTACCTCTCCCCATCCCTCCAGATATTTTAAGGATTAACATGGGTATTTTTTTATCAGCCTTTTTCAGGGAAAGGATCTATATCAAGTTTCAGGAACATTTTGGACAAACACTCATCTCAACAGATCATTTCTACTCAGTCATTTCTCTTCTTCCTTTTGTATAGGAGTTTCAGTTTCAAAACCAAGTATTACCTCCCAGAGAGAGCAAGGACCAGAATTTTGGGGTATAAGTCTTAAAAATTCTTGGAAAAGGAACACTGCAGATTACAGCCTGGAAAATGAGCAAACAAAACCAGCTCAGGCACTGGCCTGGAGGGACTCAAGGGCCTGGGAAGAGCAGTACCGATGGGATGTGGAGGACATGAAGGTGTCAGGTGTTCACTGGGGCTACGAGGAGACTAAGACTTTCCTGGCAATTTTGAGTGAGTCTCCTTTCTCCGAAAAGCTCCGTACTTGTCACCAGAACCGCCAGGTGTACCGGGCCATTGCAGAGCGGCTAAGGGCAAGGGGCTTCCTGCGGACACTGGAGCAGTGTCGCTACAGGGTCAAAAACCTCCTACGGAATTACCGGAAAGCCAAGAGCAGCCACCCACCAGGGACCTGTCCCTTCTATGAGGAGCTAGAAGCCCTGGTGAGGGCTCGGACAGCCATCAGAGTCACGGATGGCCCAGGAGAGGCCGTGGCACTCCCCAGGCTGGGGGATAGCGACGCAGAGATGGATGAGCAGGAGGAAGGGGGCTGGGAGCCCGAGGAAACAGCAGAAGACTGCAATGGTGCTGGCCCTGTCACTGATGAGTCTGCCCAGGGGCCCAGGATTGCAGGAGGCCCAGCTCTGCTCCAGAGTCGTATTGGTAAGAACCAGGGGTTTAATCAGATCCAGTTTCTAACCCTCCTGCCAGCCAGACTGCTGCTTCCTGATGTCAGGACTGCAAGTCTGGTTTGATGCTACTAGAGTAAGGAGATAGGTTCCTTAGGTCATCCTCAAACTCCTTTCTTCTCTCATGACCCAGTCTCTTAGTTACAGAAGCAAACACTTTTCAAACCTTAAGGGACCTCAGAGAGCAGATCCAGTATTTTCCTAAGTGTGTCACTGGTAGTATGGAGATAATCACAGGTGTTACATGAGTGAACTTTTAATTCTCATATCTGTGTATTTCTCTTAATGTGAATGAGCACGTCAACCTGTGATTTCACAGATAGTAAATTGAGATAAGGAAGGACAGTGAGTAAAATTTTAAACAGAGCAGAAATCAGGGCACCATAGGCTTGAATAATCAATATGTGGGCAACTCCCAGTCATTCATTGTAAAGGTGGAAACACTGATGTCCAGGAGATGAGGCATTTTATGTAAAGACATACAGAGGTAGGAGCAGAGCCAGGGTGTGAGCCTGTGGCCCCTTCCTGCCAGTTTGTGTGGTTTTCCCTCCACCATGCTGCTGCCCTGGGCTGTATCATTTGCCTACAGAGGGACTGAGACTAGACCACCTCCTTTTCATTTCTCCATGAAAGAGGACAGGACATCTTCAGTTTTATTATTGCAGGATTATCTGAAATCCATTTATGCCTTGAATCTTTAGGGGTTCACAGCTTCCATGTTTTGTTAAAAGGAGAATTGGTGAAGTAAATAGAGGATAGATATTGAACGGATATAGGGAGAATCTTACAGATCCCAATTACAGGCCTTTCCCTTAAATAATCAGCCAAAACCAGGGGGGTGAGGTTACTTGACATAAGACCTCTCCTTCAGCCAAGACTCTGTGTTAATAAAATCTCTTGGAAGGGGGCAGGGGTGAGAAACTCTGGCTACTCTCCTAGCACACCCTGAAAAGCAAAGGGATATTCCCCAGCCCCCTGGGTAGTTTCTGAGATGTTTGTGTTCTAGGTATTCAGAAGGGCAGGTGGACACAGTCCCTGATGACATAGGCCAATCTCATTAAGTCTCACACCTCTGAACTTTTCACCCCTGACAGCAGGTGTGCACTGGGGCTACGAGGAGACCAAGGCCTTCCTGGCGATTCTCAGTGAGTCCCCGTTCTCTGAAAAGCTTCGCACCTGTCACCAGAACAGCCAGGTGTACCGGGCCATTGCAGAGCGTCTGTGTGCCATGGGCTTTCTGCGGACCCTGGAGCAGTGTCGCTATAGATTCAAAAACCTCCTTCGAAGCTATCGGAAAGCCAAGAGCAGCCACCCGCCTGGGACGTGCCCCTTCTATGAGGAGCTGGACTCGCTGATGAGGGCTCGAACCGTGGTCAGGGCCATGGGGACTGTCAGGGAGGCCGCGGGTCTCCCAAGGTGTGGGCAGAGCAGTGCTGAGGCTGATGACCAGGAGCCCTGGGCTGAGATGGCAGATGAAGATGCTGTCAGACCTCCAACCCCATGTCCTGAAACCCCAGACACAGGTAAGCCTGGAGTAGTTGGATGTCCACAGAATCTGCAGGCAGGTAGAAAGAATGAGGGAGCCAGGCTCGTTATCTCTGTTTCTTAACAGAGAAAAAGGATTTGTACTTTGCCCAAATTATCTAATTTCTGGCTTTGTGTGATCCTCCAAATCAGTCAGTCAGTCATTGAGCTTTCAGTAAGATACATCTGGGCAGTTATAGAGTTACTTAGTCTTGTGTGACTCAGGTTATACTGAATGCGCTAGAAGAAGGAGGTGTTCGTTATTGAAAATTGAGATGAGGGGACTGGCTGACTGCTTGGGTTGGGCCCCGTGGCTTACTTGGAGGGGTCACCATGTCCCAGACTCCGTTCCTCAGCTTTGCAGGTCAGAAATGTACATATACACTGAAATTTGCCTGGTTTCATGTTAGTCACATTTTAAGATGTGAGATATAAGATACAAGATAACAAATTCATGTTAGCCAAATTTGTAAGACACAATACACAGAGATATATATGTAGAATTGCTAACTGATAAATGAAGAAAAGAAATTTCTGTCCATTCTTTCAGGTTTTGAGGTGAGACCTGAGGATGAAGACCAGATTTCAGAGCAGGACATTTTTGAGGGTTTGCCTGGGGCCCTGTCCACATGCACTACAGAGGCTGTCTGCCGGCCTCTTGACTGGGGGGCAGACAGTGAAAATGAAAATGAAAATGAAGGCACACAGCAGTGGGGAAACCCCCAACAGGAGCAGTGGGAGGAATGCTCTTCTGAAGAGGACTTAGAAAAGCTCATCGACCATCAAGGCCTGTACCTTGCGGAGAAACCCTACAAGTGTGATGCACGTGTGAAGAGCTTCAGTCGGAGTTCCCACTTCCTCGCTCACCAGCGGATCCACACAGGTGAGAGGCCCTACAGATGCCTTGAATGTGGCAGGAACTTCAGCGACCGCTCCAACCTCAATACCCACCAGAGAATCCACACTGGAGAGAAGCCCTACAGATGCCTTGAATGTGGGAAAGGCTTTAATGACCACTCCAATCTCGTCACCCACCAGAGAATCCACACAGGGGAAAAGCCCTATAAATGTGGGGAATGTTGGAAAAGCTTCAACCAGAGCTCAAACCTTCTGAAACATCAGAGAATCCACTTGGGAGAAAGTCCTGACCAGTGTAGTGAGCCTGGAGAAGACTTTGGCCAAAGCCCATCTTTTAGTGCTCACTGGAAGAGTTCTACAAAGGAGACATCTCCTGAACAACCTCAGAGTATCAGTAAGAACTTGAATTCTCCTGGTCCACACAGCACCAACTCAGGGGAGAAACTCTATGAGTGTTCTGAGTGTGGAAGAAGCTTCTCTAAAAGCTCTGCCCTCATCAGTCACCAAAGAATCCATACAGGGGAGAAACCATATGAATGTGCCGAATGTGGGAAAAGCTTCAGTAAGAGCTCCACCCTGGCCAACCACCAGCGAACCCATACAGGGGAGAAGCCGTACAAGTGTGTGGACTGTGGGAAGTGCTTCAGCGAGCGCTCCAAGCTCATCACACACCAGAGAGTGCACACGGGGGAGAAGCCCTACAAATGCCTCGAGTGTGGAAAATTCTTCCGTGACCGTTCTAACCTCATTACTCACCAGAGGATTCACACAGGAGAGAAGCCGTACAAGTGCAGAGAGTGTGGGAAGTGCTTTAATCAGAGCTCCAGTCTTATTATTCACCAGAGAATCCACACTGGGGAGAAACCCTACAAGTGTGCAGAGTGCGGCAAAGACTTCAACAACAGCTCCCACTTTAGTGCCCACCGGCGAACCCACATGGGAGGGAAAGCATCGTAGGGGACACCTCCCCCCACGACAAGGGAGAGAGAAATGTACATATCTTATGAGATGTATGCCAGAAAGAAACTTTCCAGCTTTTAAGCTTGGTGTGTACCCAAGGAAGTTACCTTGGTGTATAATCCAGGTAATTTGGAAGTGAATTATAAATACTAAGGATCCAGATTCGAAGGCACTTTTCTTAAGTGTAATTTGTTTTTCTCCTGTACAAAACCCACACACACTTCTCAGGCTATCATTGTGTTTGCTGGTATGTAAGAGCTTTGTCAACATCTGAGCCAAACTGATAACTTAGGGTTAAACTGGTGGCCCTGGGCAGTGATTCCAGCTCTCGCCGTGCCTTTACACCGCCCACATGTACACACGCCCTGCTGGCAGAGGCTCTCATGCATTCTCAGTTGGGCACGTCCTCACGGGAGAATATTGAGACTCTGTGAGAGAGGGGCTGGCCTAGAGCAGACCACTGTGAGCTCAGCAAAGAGTGGGAACAACAGTGGCAGCCTTACAAAGCCATTAATCACAGTAGCAATAGCCGGTGCTTATTGAGCAGTTGCTATTCGGCAGGCTCTGTGTTGAGCACTCATTTCGTCCTCACAGCAGCCCTAGGAGATGATACTAGCTTTCTCCCCTTTTCCCAGAGGAGAAAAATAAGGCTTGGGAAAGTTAAGGGACTTGTATTGGTCACACATCTGAAAATGGGGGAGGCAGGATTCAACCAGATCTGTCTCCTGAGTCGGAGGTGCTCTGAACGCTGTACTGAATTCCCTTTCTCCTTAGGCAGGTAACTCAGGTGCCAGAATCTCCAAGCACTTTGTAGATCACATTTCCTGTTGTAATCACATTATGAATTATCCTTTTAACAAATATGGAAAGTAAGAATCCCTAAAGATTAAAGGATTTGGGATTTTCAGAATTGATGCAAGGCTGAGCTATTATCAAAGTACTTGGTATCAGTTTCCATCTTTTCAGTAATATGGGTGAGAGATACGGGTGGGTTGGGATTGGGAAGATATGTGGCCAAAGTGATTTTTCTTCCAAATAAGATGCTGCTCTGGCTGAGGAAACGGAGTTTAAGGGTTTCCCTTTCCTCAGGGTCTGTCCTGCTTCTTGGCTGATCGTAGGTTACACCTTCCCGAAACCTGGGATTCCTCACCAGAGCTCACTCATCCCTACATTTTTGCCTCTCTGACCCTTTCCCTTTGGGTATGGCAGCAGGTTTGCTCCTGGTCCCTGTCCAAGGCTGAGGTAGGAGAGAGGTGGAAGGAGTTGGTGTGGATGGTCCTCCACTGGGGGGGTTTGAGACTAATGCATTCCAGGCCATCCTGTCCCAGGCCTGCCCCGCCCTGTCCCTGCTTCCTACATGTTGGCCATCGAGACCCACCTCCCACACAGACAGGTGGAAGCAGAAAGGGTCACACAGGATGGTTTTCTAATTTGCAGCACTTGGCCTCTGGAATTTCTCCTTAGAAGTATTTAAAAATGTTGACCAAGGACTTGGGTTTCCCTAGGGTTTTAAAGGAAAATCCCTCTCCTGACATCCCTTTATGACACTGGGATGCCTTTCCTACTCTGCTTATTTCGTGGACTTGGCAAGTACCTATCAGTGGACGTGCTGCAACTTTGAAGAATGGAACTTTCTATTCACATGTGAGGAAGTCAATGGAGAGATTCGCTGTTCCCACACAGTGAGATCACTCCTTAACCCTTCCTCTGCTTCAGAACCTCCCTTCCCAAGAACCAGATCCCCTGGTCAGCTCCTCCCCAGTTTACTGCTTCTGTCTCACATTATCTCTGGGAAGGGGGGGCATTGTGGGACGAGCCCTGGCTTGAGATCAGCAGATGTCAGTAACTGCAATATGATGATGTGCAGAGTCATGTGAGCCGAGAGGAAGGGTCCCGAAGGAGAGGGAGGGCATTCCAGAGAAAGGCACTGTGGTTGGAATACCCTGGGTTTGGGGTAGGGTGCAAAGTGGGAGGTAAGGAATGGTGGGAGCTGATACTGGAGGGGTGCTGGGCAACGTCATGGAGGGCATCACATGTGAGTGGGGCTCGGACGTCAGGGCCAAGGCGGCTTGTTCACTTATGCACAGTCAAAATCTAACAGCAGAATGGAACTTGCATGTGCTACAGTCAGGGTGGCCTGTTGGGATACTTATTGTTCCAGTTAAAATGTGAGGGTCTAACCTAGAACAGCAGCACACTGAAGGGGAGGACAGCAGAGGACGCCAGAAGATTGGGTAGAGTGTGTCCTCATTCAGAATTGGGGACACGAGGAGATGTAGATGGGGCAGGAGGGCAGGAGATGATTAGTTTGAGATATTTGGGACTTGAGGTGCCTAATGGAAATCTGGGTGACGACTGCATTTGGCTATCTGGGCCTGAAGCTAGGGGAGTGGTTAGGATTAGAGCGTTATCTGGGTATGCACAGTAGCTAAACTTGCGAGAAAGGGAGTATTTTGAAATCAAAGAAATATCCTGTGCCTAGGACAGAACTGCTTGAGAAGCACTAAGATGGAGAGGAAGGTGCCCCTCAAAGGAGATCTAGACCACTCCTCACTCCCACCCCCAGCCCCCACCATTTTTTGGACCCTGCCTCTCTTGCTGCTGACAACTACATTCTCAACATAGCTCTGAGTTTTCTGGAACCTTTTCTGTGGAAGCCAAGCTGAGCTCTGTGTGGAAGTGAGATAGGGGTCCACTTTTCCCCCTCATAGTAGTGTGTTAGTGTCCCATGTTCTCAGTGAACAGTTTCGGTGTTTATTGTCTATCACTCTTGCAGCTCTTAAGTACAGGTTCAGTCATGACAGCGTGGGCCAGGGGTGAAAACTGGGCTCAGGGCGTCCCTCACTCTCTGACTACGCAGCTTTTCCTTTGGAAGATGGACTCTTTCCAGGGGTTTCAGTGTTTGGGGCCTGACTGTGATCTTGCCAGGCACCCAGGCATCCTCAGGCAGGTCTGTGCTGCTCAAATAAACTGACATCTGGTTTCATGCATCCTGAGCTTTGTTAGTGTGAGTGTGCTCTGGGGAAGTAGAGTCATTCTGCAGAATGGGGGGACGGTTTCTCAGCCTGCCTGGCCACAGGTCAGACCCTGGTTATGAAAAATGAGAGCAGTGAGTGCTGCTCTGGGACGGTGTTAACATGTGAGCTGCCAAAGGCAGGATCACCTCCCCAGGTGGCTGCACCCCTTACTTGGTTTCTGTACCATCCTCCCCAAGAAGGGCATTGGCTCCTCTGAAGTGACCAAAAGGTACCGGAGGGACTTTGGGCCTCCCATTCCCCAGCACCTCAGCAGGTAGTAGACACCAGGTAGGGGCAGGGAAAGGTGGGACCAGGGCTTTCTTAGATACCCGCTTTCTGCTTGGGCCTGGGCCTCTGCAGCTGAGCTCATAGTCATGGCCTCCTCGGCCTTACTGTGCCCTGTAGCCTCCTCCCTGAGCCGTGTAAAGCAACTGGGGTCCCCCATGTTAAAAAGTGTAGAGTCAGGGCCTCTGGGCAGCCCTTCTCCCTGCCTCCGGGGCCCCAGGCGGGGATAGCTCTGTGCCTTTAGACTACAGAAAAGAGTTTAGTCACTTTATGAAGGGCAGTGGCACCCCGTGGGGACAAGGGTGTGGTTTTGAGGCAGTGATGTCTGGAGGGGACGTGGGCATTGCAGCTGGGCCTGCGTCGCCCAGGCTGCCCTGGCTCTCTGTGTTCCAGAGTCTGTCCTGGGTTTGCTTCTCCATTCACTCCATTCCAATTGCTTTTTCTTTTTTTTAGCCACCGTGCATCATGTAGACGCTGATGACACCCAGACCTTCTCTCACCCTGGCCTCTCCTCTTAGCAGCCCAGCTGCCTGCAGCCAGCCCTGCTTGGACGATGCTGATTGAGCACGGGCATTCATGCACATCCTCGCCTCCGCCTCCCAGTGGACCTTACTCACTCACGCTTGTCCCCGACTCAGTCCTGCTAATGCACGTTCTCCCTTCTAAGGGCCTTTTCAGGTGGGCTGGGCTTACCCAGCTGCCTGAGACGTTTCTCTGAATGGACTCAATACCTAAAGTCAAAATGAACCATGCACAACATCCCCTTGTCTCAATTTTCATCCATGCTCCCTTTGGATGTCCCTCTTCCCCTCCTGTGAGCAGCAAACACCAATCTCAAGCCCCTGCCCCAATCTGCTGCATACAGTCAGAGCTCAGGGAAGTCTTTGCAGGATAGGCGAGATTCGAACTGGGCCTCTAAGCCCGGGATGGTAGGCACTGTAGTCTCCCCCAACACAGGTCCTGGCCGGCTGTCTCTTCACATGCCCAACATCAGTGCTGGCATGTCTGTGGCATCATTTTTTGCCCTTGGATTTTCAGCAAACTTGCATTTAGCTGCAAATGCATGTTTCAGGGGGTAAAGGCACGTTCCTTCCTTACCTCGTTAGTTGCCCCAGCCCACGCTGCTGCCGAGCAGGCGACTTCCGCTCCTCATATCCCTCTGTTGCATCTCACTGGTCCCCATCAGGAACCCTCGCGGGAACCTGCGCCCCAGTAACCCCAATGTATACTGCTCAGAAGAGACAGAGCTCAGGAGGGCTGGGTTTTTCTCAATGTATGGTCAGTTCTCCCACTTCTCAAAGGTGAGAGCTTCTTTGTTTCAACAGCCACTTAGTTAAGTCAAGAAAGAGCATTAAAAGAGCAAAAAGCAGAATGCAATTAGATAATTTGGCCTAAACACACTGTAGTAGACTAGGATTCACACAGACATTGATTTTCCAATCAGGGCACTGTTAGCGATTCTCCTTGTATTTAAAGATTCTGATCCTGCCCGTCATCCTATGACATTTATTTCCGAAGTCACATTTTTCACATTGCATTGTAGGAGAATACTTCATAATTGTGCCACCTACGGGGTGAGGGCCACAGGAAGGGAGATTAGGAAACAGACTCTTGTTGCAGATGCATCTGAGCCTGAGTGGGAGAGGAGCCACAGCTGGGTTGGACAGGACTGTTGTCACTAAAACCTCGAGAGTCACTGGGGCTCGGGGAGCCCTGACTTGGTGGCAGTCAACAAATGTGATGCAGAGGGGCAAGGAGTCTTCTCCTTCCTTCCACAGAACACAGCTGGGCTTCAGTGCTTTGGGGGATTCATGGGCCACAAAGTAGCTTGTGCATATTTACCGGTAGTGGAGACCAGCAGGGGGTGGTAGTGAGAAGCTTCTTTGAAAACTCCACTGCACACTTGAGCTGGGGGCAGGGCAGGAGAGGACGCCTCTATGGACAGCACCATGGGAAAGGGCTTGTTCACGACCATGGAGGAGGACCCTCGGAAATAGATGGAGGAGATAAGACTAGCGGGGCTGGGGGCCCAATGTCAGCAGCGAGCGGGGGTAGCTCACGCAGAAACGGGGGACGCAGGAAACACGGTGTTCTCTCCAGGGATCTTTCTTGACCAGTCAATTTCATACGGAAACTAGATATTTGTGATTGATTTTAGTTCCCTCTTGGTGACTTTAAAATGGATTCAGTTTTGGCCACCAGGAGGCTCAGGGATTTAATGTCCAGTTCAAAAAACAGAACAATCCCTTTCGTTTTGTGATTTGTGCACCAATCCCTGGCTTCATTTTGTTTGGCTTTATTCTCACTTCCCTGTCCTTCATTATTTTCTTTTTCCTGTGCTATTATGTCTATCTCTTAAAGCTAGTCAAACCCTTTTTTGAGATGGAGTGTCCTGAGAAGTTAATAAATTATATTAAACCACTGCTGAAAAAAAAAGGAATGTGTTTTGGATTCTTCTGCTATCTTCCTAGTCACACCGAAAGCATGCAGGAGAGAAGGAGGGAAGTCAGGAGACACAGTGAGGCCATCAGGAAGATGAGGCCTGAGATCTCAAGCACCTCGTGCTGGGCGGGCAGCTCCCTTTCACTGCCCTCTGGTTCTTCAGACAAAGTGGTTCTTCAGGCACGTGGACAACCCTGGGAGTCGTTGGCTCTTGCCCGTACAGATGGCTCCCTGGTCTGCTGGCCTTCTCGTACATCTACTTTGATGCCCCTCCATGCTTGGAAACCTGAGGTGTCCAGGACCCAAATAACGCAAGGGTGATCATAGATGAGAAGACAGGGAAGAGTTCTGAGGCTTGAATCTTGCCTGGCTCTTCTGATTGCCTTGCGGTGGTTCAGGAGCCGAGCTGACATGCCATGCGCGAGGAGGGGAGAGCCAGAGGGTCTTAACGGGGATTCTTCTCCTTCCTCCATTGGTTTTCCTTCTTCTGGTAACATTCAGAAGACTTTGTAGCTCAAGCGTGAAGTTTCTTAACTTTGCCTTATAGACCCTGTTATCCTAAAATTCTAACCATGAATCAGTATAGAAATAGCAGTATTTCAGAGTTTGACATGGGTCTGCTCAGAATCCCTGGAAGCCCGTTTTTTTCTGTAGGAGTCAGAATCTCCAGTGGAGGTGCGAGTGGCAGTCGGCACGCAGTAATATTCTGCGTCGTGGTAGAGGATGCGCTGTGAGGGGAAATGGGTCGTGGTCTCTCTGAGTAGCAAGCTCTGGGGCTTGCACATGTTTTTGTGTAACTTCTTTCTAGAAGTTGCTTTGTTACTGACCAAACCCACAGGGCTGACCTCCCTGGAAGTCAGGATGGAGGCCACAGACTCTTCATTGTCCATACTCTTGCTGTTAGCCGTGGTTTGGCCTCAAGTTCGGCAGAGCATAGAGGTCAGTTATAAATGTCAGGGTCCACCAAGGCTGGCCAGCAAAGCCAGGCAGGAAGAAGAACTGTGTTATCTGAAAGGGTCCAGTGTAGGTAGCCAGAGAGCTGGCCAACGCCAGTACCATCGAGAATGTGATATTAGGGGAAAAGTCCTACCTGAGGGAGGTGCCTTGTGGGCTGGGCTGATACCTGTTGGCCCCATGTCAAGAAGCTGCTGGGCGCTCACATTGCCAGAAGTTCTGGGCTGACTGGGACTCCGACTGGCAGGGTGCCTAGTCCTCAGGCAGTGGGAGTCATCAGGTGAGATTGGGACATCGTTGGGGTTGAGGTCTGGAGAGGGGAGTGAGGGGCCTGATGGTGACAGGGCTCGGGCAGCTTGAAGAAGGATTGAGAGGAGAGAGGGGAGCAGGGAAGGTGGGCAGATGAGGAGTTGCAGAGACACAGAAAAGGGAAGGGAAGGGAAGGGAATGAGCAAAGGGACAGGCAGGGGAGGGGGCAACTGAGATTGGGAGGCAGGAGTCCACTGGTGGCATGAGAGGAGCGTTAAGAAGGGGAAGACAGAAAGAGCTTCCTGCCTCTGCTCCCAGGGGAAGAAAGAGATGAGGGGTAAGAGGTAGAAATTAGGGTCAGCTTCCCTGGGTGTCTAGTGAGTGAGGCGGGCAGACAGTTGGCAGTGGGTTGTAATTGATCCAAGCACTGAGTCTGGGTGCCAGGAACTGGGAAGAAAAGTTAAAGTCCCAGTCCTAGTCTATATGTCACATCACAGTTTTTTTAAAACAATTTTTGTTGTATTAAAATTCATACAACATAAAATTTACCATCTTACTTATTTTCAAGTGTACGGTGGTGTGAAGTACGTTCACATTGTTGTGCAACCAATCCCCAGAACATTTTCATCTTATCAAACTGAAGCTCCACATCCATTAAACAGCAACTCTCCGTTGCCACCTCCCCCCAGCTCCTGGCAACCTCCACTACACTTTCTGTCTCTGTGAATTTGACTACTCCAGGTACCTCGTATAAGTGGAGTCATACAGTATTTGTCTGTTTGTGACTGGCATATTTCACTTAGCATAATGTCCTCAAGGGTCGTCCATGTCGTAGCATGTGTCAGGGTTTCCTTCCTTTTTAAATCTGAATAATATTCCCTTGTACATATGTGCTACATTTTGTAGGGCCATTATTCATCTGTTGATGGGCATTGCATTGCTTCCACCTTTTCGCTATTGTGATTAATGCTGCTATGAACATTAGTGTACACATATATTTTTGTGGCCCTACTTTCAATTCTTCTGGGTATATACACAGAAGTAGAATTGCTATATTTGGTAATTCTATTTTTAATTATTTGAGGAACCACCATACTGTTTTCCATTGTTTCTGTACCATTTTATATTCCCACCAATGGGGCACAAGGGTTCCCATTCCTCCACATCCTCACGAACACTTGTTCTTTTGATACCAGCCATCCTAATGGGTGTGAGGTGGTATCTCATTGTGGTTTTGAGTTGTATTTCCTTAATGATTAGTGGTGTTGAGCATCTTTTCCATGTGCTCATTGGTCATTTCTGTTTCCTTTGAAGAAATGACCATTCAAATCTTTACATATTCTGGACATTAACCCCTTATCAGATATATGATTTGCAAATATTGTCTCCCATTCCACGGACTGCCTTTTCACTCTGTTGATTGTATCCTTTGATCACAGTTGTTCATTTTAGTGTAGTGCAATTTATTTATTTTTTCTTTTGTTGTCTATACTTTGGGAGTCGTTTCCAGGGCATCACTGCCAAATCCAGTGTCATGAAGCTTTCCCCCTATGTTTTCTTATAAGAATTTTAGGTCTTACGTTTAGGTCTTTGATCCATTTTGAGTGACCTTTTGATTGTCGTGTATCCACTATCATTTTTGCTGGGAATTCCCAACATGTAGCAGTGGCAACACAATGCAGTTAAGAAATGAATTTCTACATTTCCACTCCTGGATTTCAGCCCCAAATAGGTCTTTCCTCCCTTTCCCCAACAAACACTTGCCCCTAGTCATGAAAGAGGCCATAAAAATGTAAGAAAACCAATGCAAAAATTTATATTTTATTTGAATTCAAAAAATTTAAAATTGCTTTCAAATTCAGGAAAGTACCATAATGCAGGACCCCGGGGCGGGGGAAGCCTCATATACAGAGACAGATAAATTAAATGTATATACTGCAGACAAGCCAAGAAGGTGTGTAGATTACATATTTACAGCACTCGATGTTTTCTGAAAACCATATTTATACATTTTATTACATTTACAAAAAAGGCTTCCACTACCATTTACCTACAATAATGAAAAAAAATTTACACCTTTTTTTCTTTCTTTTTTGGTACTGTACAAACTTTGTATAATAAAAATATATCTCTGTACAAAAGATTTTTTTTTTTAATTTTTGTGTTTGTTTTACTTTTTTTTTTTCCTCTTGGGATGGTGGAGGGTGAATGTGTGAATGGTGGGGGAAAGAGCCTAATCTGCCCTGTTCCCTTTCCAAGCCTCTGGAGGTGACAGAAAACGCCAGGTGGAGAGGGTGACGCACAGCAGGGTGCCGGTGCCCCACCAGCAGGTGCTCCTTGGGCATCTCATGGGACTTTACAAGGAGACACCGGGGACAGGGTGGAGGCAGGGCTGGGGCAGGAGTCCACTGGTGGCATGAAAGGAGCGTTAAGAAGGGGAAGACAGAAAGAGCTTCCTGCCTCTGCTCCCAGGGGAAGAAAGAGATGAGCGTGTGTGTTTGTCTGCATCTGTCCCCTCCTGCCAGGCCTGGGGTGCCAGGTCCCAGCGGGGTACGCCAGGGGTGGGCTCCTGCCATTGCCAGCCTCCATTGTATCTGCCAGAAATTGACACTTCGCACTTTACTCTGGTTGTCTTGAACAACAGTCAGAGCTTGAATTGTTCCAACCCAGAACTTGCTTAAGAACCAAGTGTCCCTGCCCCTCCACTCCCACATTTCTGTTATTTCACTATGTGACATGAACATCTGAGGCCAGCATGTCACACATGCACAGGTGCCTACGCCTATGGGGACCTTCCTGAGGACAGAGGAAGTGGCTCTAAATGCTATACTTTGATTCCTAAACTTGTTAGCTTCCCAACAATACCCATATAGAATTATTAATGACCCAAGCACAACGAAGCTGTCAAAATAAATCAAAGCTACCTGCAAGGAGCTAGAGAGAGTGACTTGCAGTTGCTCCATTCCTTTGATTCAGGAGCTGCCTGGCCCCTTGTCTGCTACAGTCAGGGGCTGCTGGGAACCAAGGGGCCAGCGCCGACTCCAGGAGGCCTGGGGTGCTGGGTCCTTGCCCTGCTGCTGCTGGGTGGACAGAGCAGAACCCAGACACGACACACGGGTCCCCTGCCTGGCCTGCTAAACCTGGCCACTATAGATTCACCTGCTTCTATCCATCCTGGGTGCCCCTTTAAACTGGGCTTTTCCGCTGGCGTACTGGACTTTGGGTCAGATCAAGTCTGAGTCCACACTAACTCTGTGGCTCACGTCTCCTCACTTTGCTGGGCTTCTGTTTTCTTACCTATAAAATGGGAATAATAGGCCCTACGTTTTGGTGATGTACAGGCTGGAAATAACATAGGTGTATGTCAGGCACAGAGAAGAAGCCCAGTGCACGGTGGCCGTCACTTTCAGGTCCTGGGCTGGCTTTCTCCTGTCCTTCCCAGCACCCCCTGCCGTCTCCAGACTTGGCGTCTCCATCTGGGCCACAGACTTGTTTTCTCTTCTCCTTGTCACCGACAGCCAGACTTGATCCTGGGCTCCTGGCCAGACTCCTGCCCTGTCCCCACCCCACCCTAATAACCTGTCCTTCCTTCCCAGAGCTGCCCTGGACCCCAATGACTTTTTAATCCACTGGGCTTAGGACTCAATAAAATTATGTTTGGAAAAAAAATGCAGAAATTGCTTTCCGAGCTATTTCCGAAGACTTGTTTCCTGCCCTTGGGCTAATCCTTGCTGTCACCGCGAAGATGGGACCGCCCATTGGCAGACGGCTGGTTCCTGCACACTGACCACTGGGATGTGTCCGACGGGTCCAGCCGCTGTGTCCTCGCACGCGGGGCGGGTGGGGGCGTGGTGGCTGCAAGCTCACTCTACCTCCCTGTCTTCATGCCCTGTCCGCGTGTGCGGGGTACACGGCATCCCTCACACACACTTCTCTGTCCGAAGCTGTCGTGGTCTCTCCCACGGGGCGCGAGTGGAGAAGAGGCGTGTGTGACTGTGTGTGCTCGGGCCCACACACACACGTGAACACGCACAGGTTGCTCTGCTGTTCTAAGTCCAGGAACGTCCTTTCTCCCTCTGCAGCGAGTCAGGGCACGGCGCGAGTCCTCTCCAGGGTGGCGGGCGCGGACGGCGGCAGGGCGAGGGCACGAGTCCCAGCAGTAGCAGACATGGGTGGGGAGACAGACGGAGATGGGCACTGGGCGCTGTGCTCAGGGAGCCTGCGTCCTGCCCTGGGGGAGCTGGGGACAGAGAGAGGCGGGGTGGGGGTGGGGGGGGAGGGGAGAGGCAAAGCAAGGAAGGAGCGAAGGTGAAAGAAGGACAGAGAACTGGTCACCTCCATCTGCATCTTTCATTTTCAATCATCCCAAACTGGGGCTGGGGTGGAGGTGGGGAGGGCACACAGCAGAACGTGTTTTTCTAACTGTCGTCTGGCGGGCCGATGTACCCATTTGGCACCATAGGCCCACTGCCTGGGGGCCACCATACTCTTAGGGGGCCAGGAAAATGTTTTATTTTCATTTCTTTCAAAATCAGAAGAAAAAAATAAGTAGAATAATAATGGATATGTAATAATGGGTCCAGCATGAATTACATTCATCTTTATAACAGCAGAATTGTAAAGTATCATTTTTAACGCTTTTTTTTTTTAAGAGGAGGGGCTCACGACCGTCAAAACACCACCCTGCTCCTTGCCCCTGTGCTCACCGACCCCACAGGCCTCGCTGCTTCCCTAGGAGGGTTTATTTTATTTTTTTATTTCATTTTTTTAGGGTCGGGGTCTCGCTCTGTTGCCCAGGCTGCAATGCAGTGGCATGATTATAGCTCGCTACAGCCTTGAACTCCTGGGTTCAGGTGATCCTCCTGCCTCAGCCTCCTAAGTAGCTGGGACTATAGGCATGTGTCACCATATCCAGCAAATTTTTTACTTTTTGTAGAAATGGGATCTCATTATGTTTCCCAGGCTGGTCTTGAACTCCTGGCCTCAAGGGATTCTCCTGCCTGGCCTCCCAAAGTACTAGGGTTATAGGTGTGAGGGCTTTTATTTTAATTATAGCTGTTCTTGTTAGGCATCATTTGAACTTACCATCTAATCACTCATTTCAAACACACCTGTGTCTGTTCAGTGTGGCTCTGCACCGTGTCCCCTCCCCGAGCCACGCAGTGCTTTCTCTGTGCTCTGGCTGTGGGCAGAAGTGGTCAGGGAGCCTGGCTGCTGGCAATGGGGCCACTTCAGGGCTGCCTAGACTTGGAGCCACCCACCCAGCTGACCCAGAGGTGACGGCACTGTGCTGGGACCCTGAGGAGCCCAGGTGTGGAGCAAGGTGGGTGTGTGCGGGTCATGGGCCATCTTGTTCTTCCTTAGACTGCTCAGTGATTCACGTGGTGACTCGATGTTCAGGTTCATCACTGACCACCCCCAAGGCCTGAGCTACCTCCTCAGAGGGGATTTGCCTTTCTCTTTTTCGCTCCCTATTTATAAAAGTTTTGAATAGGGAAAAAGGTAGGAAAAAGTAAAGATTGAGCATAAGGATGCAACCCCAGGAATAATGCTGGCGTGTCACAACAATGCCACTGGAATCATATAGTGAGTTGTTTGTTTTAGAGAGATGTGAACAGACGAGGAAAAACTCTTTCAATAAATTATTTGGATTCAAGAGTTGTCTTCATAGATTCTGAAACTAATTTTTGTCTCTTTGTGTATAAACTATCTTAACATTGACAATTTTGAGCTTTGACTTAAGGAGCAGAAATGCTCAAGAGGATAAAAGTATGCACAAAGAGGGAGGGAACCTCAGGGGTGGCCAGCAGAGTGTTTAATAAAAGTGGGTGTTTGCTGCGTCACCAACTAGCATGTGGGTGGGGACTCAAGCCGGAGACTCTCAAATGACCCTTGTTACTCTTGTCACCCTGGGCAGGTATGGTCCCACCGTCCCATCAGCTGGCCCTCACACGAGCCTATTCCCCTGCTGAGCTGCCATCTGTGTCTGTCTGGCCAGGAGCCCCTGCCACCCCCACTGCACAAACAGGAGCCCAGGGGAGCCGAGGCTGCTGGGGGCTTGGCCGGTGACCTGCTGGAGCTTTCCTGGGCCCTACTGGATGCCCACCTCGCTAGCTCTGTGACTTGTCTGCCCGGAACCCTCCAGCCCTGGCGAGGCTAAGGCGCGAGGAGGGGGCACCTGCCTATCCCTGCACAGTGGGATGTGCAGGAGAATACGCGGCGGCACGGACATCCTGTGGGGGCAACTCTCGAGGGTCCCCAGGTCCCAGAGGTAGGGTACCATCAGGAGGACACTCGAGGAAAAGGCAACGCCATTTGGATTTGTCTGTTCCTTCCCGGGGGTCTGTGCGTGTGTGTGCGCGCGTCTGCCCCACTGTCCATGTCACGGGGGGTTCCTCCCTTCTTGGCCCCCCGGCAGGGGTTATGTCAGCCCATCCAGTATGCCCTCCGTGATGGTTACTTTTATCTAACGACCTGCCTGGGCTATGGCGCCCGGTTATCTGGCCAATACCCGTCTAGATGTTGCTGTGAGGCACTTTTTAGGTGTGATTAGCACTGAACCAGCGGACTGTGAGTAGAGCAGATGCCCTCCTAAGTGGGTGGCCCAGCGGTCAGCTGAGGCCTGAAGAGAAAAGACTGAGGTGCCCTGGAGAGGAGGGAGTTCTGCCTCCTCCTGCCTTCGGGCTCAGGATGACATCAACCCTGCCGCAACTTCCAGCCTGCTGGCCTGCCCTGTGGATGCCACCTTGCCTGCCAATTCCTTAACATATTAATAAATCTCTCTCTCTCCATAAATATATCCATTTATATCTTTAGCTCTATATGTATTACAGGTACATATATAAATATATACACACACATCTCTATAGATGTATAGCTATAGATGTATATACATCTACAGAGAGATGTATATGTTGTGTGTATATATACACAATATACCTATATATACATACATACACACATATGTATATATGCATCTTTGTGTATCTCTATATATCTCCAGAGCTTGGCCTTGACCCAGAGGATATATATATATATATATATATATATATATATATATATGTAATATCTTCTATTGGCTATGTTTCTCTGGAGCCCTGGCTAATACACTCTACTTGGACATTTTGCCAAGCCCAGGGGTTAAGAGCGCAGTCTCTGGAGCCTGCCATCTTGGGTTGGATTCTGACCACACTCCTTATTAGCTGTGTGATCTTGGTCAAGTAAATTCATTTCTGTGCGCCCGAGTGTCCTCACACAGCGCAGGGGTTCGGCAGGTGAGACCGCAGAGGGCCGGGCTCAGCACCTGGCGCAGCTGTGCTCAGTGCACGGCCCTCCTCCAGCTGGGTGTGTCTGGTGTGTGCCACTCCATGGTGTGGGCACCTGTGCATGCAGGGGTCCCCTGTGTCCCATCTGCCTCCCGCATCCCCATCTTACCGGCTGCTGGAGGCGGGGCTCTCGGTGGCGGTGGAGGCAGCAGGGCCTGGGGGCTATACTGCGGTACACACTGTGCTGACTGTGAACTCCGCCTCGTTGGCCATGATGTCTGTGGGCTGGATGTTGCGGTCATACATTGGGTTCTCAAATGTGGCCCGGACATTGGTGTTCTCGTGGCCGGCATAGCCATTGAACGGAACTTTGGGTCTTCTCCTGGGAATAAGAGAGAGTGACGCAGAGAGGCTCAGGGATCTAGAGAGGGAGAGGTGGGGAGAGAGGGGGCCTTTCTTTCTTTCAGAAGGTTGCAGCTGTCCTGAGCCAAGATGGCTCCACCTGGTGCCTGCCTTGCGGTCCCCCCCAGCCCCGCACTTTCCTTCCCGCACCTGTGCTTGTGGAGCCAGAGCACGAAGCCCACGCCCTCCTTCCCGCACCTGTCCTTGTAGAGATAGAGCACGAAGCCCACACCCTCCTTCCCGCATCTGTGCTTGTAGAGCCTGAGCACAAAGCCCATGCCCTCCTGCCCCACACCTGTGCTTGTAGAGCTAGAGCACGAAGCCCACACCCTCCTGCCCCGCACCTGTGCTTGTAGAGATAGAGCACGAAGCCCGCAATGATGAGGGCGATGAAAGGCACCAGGATGGCGGCTGCCACAGAGCTGCTGTTGGAGGCAAAGTGGCGGCCGATGGACTCGGGGTCTGACTCCAACAGCCTGAGGTCTGTAAAGTCCCAAAGCACAAAATTCATGTCGCAGCGACATAACCTAAGGTCCCGGACGGCCACCCTATGCCACCACACACTCTGGGGACGTGGGGCTGAGCTTGGGATATTCCCTTCTCCAGCTCAGTGGGGTGGGAGTGGAGGGCTCTGTGTGCCCAGGGCCGCCACCTGCCTCCTGGCACGCGCAGCCCCTGGAGAGTCCCACATGCTTCTGCCTTGTGTTCAGATCACAACCAGAGCACTGTGTTCAGCCCCAGGGGTGACGATCTGCAGAGGGACCTGAAACCATGTCGCTGAATAAGATCTCAAAAAGGTGCATGCAGCCCTTTAGACGTTTCTATCTACACTTCTTTGGCCTTAGGAACCTTTTTTAGTTGAAACCTTACAAGGAGGCCAAATTACAAGACAGCTAAAGGCAAAGCTGCTACTTCTGGAGCAGGGGTCCTCAAACTACGGCCCACGGGCCACATGCGGCCCGTCGAATACATTTATCCGGCCCGCCAGGTGTTTTTGCCGCCACTCCCCTGTCCCGGGCCCACAGTGTGCATGTGTGGAATGTGCGCCACACTCTCCAACGGTCTGAGGGACAGTGAACTGGCCTTCTGTTTAAAATGTTTGAGGACCCCTGTATTTGGAGGGTCTCCCCACCCAGCGCTGGGAGGGCTCACAAGAACATGATCAGACCCTGTGGCCCCTGTTAGTAACCCCCTAACTGAGGGGGCTGGGGCTCTGAGAGGGGACAGGGAGCTGGAACAAGAGCCCCCATTTTCTGAGGCCTCCCCGGTGTGCTAGGATGGGGCAGGGGCTGTCCGCAAGGCGTGAGGGCGCTGTGTGGAAGACGGTGGTCTCAGCCCCTGCGGCTGACAGGGCAGCGCGAAGGCGACTCGGGGAGGAGCCGCGTGGGGTGGGCAGGCGGGGAGGCGGGCTGCTGCTTCGTGCGCAGAGGTGCCTTCTGGAGCCCAGAGCTGGAGGGAATGCAACGGACTGGCTGGGCAGGCCGGGCCTGGGCACGGGAGGTGTCAGCGCCCGGGCGTACGGTGGCTCTCGTGGACCATGACGCCCCCTGTCTCCCCCTCCACTGCGTCTGAGAAGCCAGGACCCCTGCCCCACCAGAGCCCAGGGCTGGGCACTAGAGGGTCTGGGCCAAAGCTCTGAAGTGTGGGCATTCGACATGGATGGCATGAAGTGTTAGGACAAACGAGGGAAGCCGCCTTGACGCTTAGTTTTCTCCTCTGTAAAATGGGGACAATACCAACCTCCCAGGACTGTGCTAAGGAGGAAAGGGCATCACAGCTAAAGGTGCCCCCCAGGACCCCAAGTTGAATGCTTCACGATGTCGTCGTTCCTTGAGGCAGAGGTGATGCCTGAGGGCTGGCCCAAGAGTGTGGCTGGGGGCCGTATCTCAGACCAGTGTCCCCTGAGCTGGGGGCTCTCACCTCAAGGGCTGAGTGTGACACAGCCTGGCAGAGGTTGGGAGTGTTATGCACGTGTGTTTGTTCTGGGACAGAGATTCCAGAGCTCTGGTCAGAATGTCAAAGGTGTCCCTGATCCACAAGAGGCCGCGGAGTCCCCAGGCCCTCCCCGCCCCAGCACCGCGGTTTCTCTCCCTCCCTCCCCAAGAGCTCGCACTCCGCAGGGGCAGACGCTACTTACCAAGCCTTTGAAAGCCGAACTGCCCAAAGCCTTGGCCCTTGACGGAGCCCTGGTAGATGAAGGTGCCTCCAGAGGACTCTGAGGAGACCTATGAAAGGGGGAGCAGAAAGAATAAGTTGGCAGGCGTGTTAGAAGGATCTAGAACTCCGGCTGGCCAGGTCAGGCCAGGCCAAAGACACGCTCATTGGCACAGGCTGTCCGACCAGCTGGTGTCACCCGCTGATGCTCTGCTCCGACACACAGAGTTTGCCAGCCCACACCTAGGCAAGGGGGGCACGACTGGCTAGCCAGGGTGGGGCCGGGACACCAGCTGCTTGTATGAGGTGGGGGAGGTTTTATTTTCTACTGGTCACATCACTTGATCCGTCTGTGCTGCAGATCATTTGGAAAGCGGGAATAATGACAGCAGCTATGTCACAGGGCTGCTGTGAGGATAATAATGCGGATAGTGTTAGTATAGACAAAGCACCAAGAACCCTAATTGACAGGCCTTAGATGTGTGTTGGCTACTGTCTCTAGGATGAAAAACTGACTCTGGGGGCACCATGGAACAAACTGAACCATGATTAAAATGTCCCTGGCAGATTAAAGGCATTTGGGAGAGGGCATCACAGTTCCAGCGGCTGTGAAGTTTCTGGAGGCAGCTGGGGACGGCTCCCCCTGCCACCGTGTCCCCACAATGCTCACGTGTAGCCTCAGCTGCCGAGGGCGCGCTGTGGGGCTGCTCGTGCCACCGCCTACTTCCAACCCTGCTCCTTTGCTGGGGCAGCCCATCTCTTGTGCTCTAGGCTGACCGTCCCACCTGTACCCCCAAACACACCCCACACCCTGGCTGGCTGGGGCCCCGACGGTTGGTGGCTGCCTGAGGCCATCGCTTAGCTGCTCCTGGCCCTCCAGAGCCCCACCCTCATCTTGCCCTGGGCCTGCACTCCACGTCCCCACTCTGACCTTCCCAGCATGCTGGTTTCTCTCATTCCTGCACAGCTTGGGGACCAGCCCTGTTGAAACCTGCCTGTCCTTGGATATCCAAGGAGGATTGTCAAATACCCTTGGGTATACCAAGGAATTACCCCTATGTGCCCGCCTGTGGAGAAGCCTCTTGGTTCTCCTTAGGTGTTTATAAAGCAAAGTCGCTGGCACCACAGCCCCCCAACAGCCAGTCCTGTCCATGAGGATGCACCGTGTCTCCCCAGCTCTCTGCTGCTCTGGTCCACTGTGACCTCTCGCTCCTCTCTTGCCTTCCACTTCCAGCACCAACAAGCCAATCCATTGGGGGACCCGGCTTCCAGCTCAAGAACGCCCTCTAAGGGGATAAGTCTTTCCCAGAAGAACTCAAGAAAGTCCTATCCCTCTCCCCGTGTCCTGGTCTCCCAAGCTGTGCAAAAACACCCACAATCCACATCCTCCAGTGTGAGTAGGTGTCCGAGGTAGTCACGTGGGACTCACTACCTTCTCCCGGCTCCCACCCACCACCTTCAACGTGCTTGAATCCCCTCTTCTGCCCTGACCTTCAAGCCCTTGCTTCCTGCTCCAACAGCAGAACTTACTCCATCTCTCTTAGATGTGGGGACCCTCTGGACTCTGAGTCCTCTGCCCTTTGTATCTTTTCCTTTGCCCACTTCATGAGCAATGAGGACTCCCTACTGCCCTCAGTCCTGGCCCCACAGGAAACCTCCTCCCAGATTTCCATGTCGATCCTGGGAGTTTCCACGCCCTTTTGTCCCTCTCTTCCGGGCAGTGACCTGGCGATCGGGGATGGGGCAGGGTACGAGGAGGCCAATTTGTCGAACTTACATGCCCATCTAAAGCCCAGTGGTCATCTTTGAACTTGTTCACAAAGATCTCCGCAGGCCCTGTAATCCGATAAACCTGGAGCAGGAGATGGAAATCTTCTTTCTTGTAAATTCCTGGGGAAAGGAAGTTCAGGGGGCGCACCTGAAAGATCTGGGAACATTTCAAAACCCAAATTTGTGTGTATGCGGATGTGAGTTTCTGAGCGGAATTTCAGGTGTAGATGTTAATATAAACATTCCCTGCATACTTTTAAGTAGCTAAGTCTAGTGTTGCATAAGAGTTTGTAGAGGCTGAACGTGAGTATACATAAGAATGTGCATACGTGTGTTAATAACTGGATTACTGGGTTGGGACTGTGTTCCTGTGTACACATGCACGTGTGAGAATATAAATTTTGTGTATTATAATCTGTGTGTTAATGCACAGGGATGTCTATAATTCAGTGGGTACAGGGATGCCTGAAGGCACATGTGCACATGGGAGGATGTGAGTGTGTTTACGACTATGTATGAGAGCAAGTGAGTGAATGCTTTTGTGCAGCTGTGTAGGTGTGTGCACGTATGGATGAGTGGATAGCATTACGTGTGGGTTGTGTATTACTATGTTGGTTCATTCTCTCATGCATCCATTTTTCTATCCATCTATTCAATCAACATTCCTTTTGTAAGTTACTTTTTCTGATAATTGAAAATTGGGTACGTTTTGGAAAAGGCAGATTCATGAAGAAAAATAAAATCCTTCCTGACTGCACTACTAAGAAGTAACCACTGTTAATATGCTGGTGTAAATACTTCTAGTTTTCTTTATAAATATATATTTTTTTCTTAAAAAAGGATTCTTTTGAAAAATACATTATAATGGGTACATTTCCCCAAAAGTTGGCATAATATTTTATCCAACAGATATATTATCATATAATTAAAATACCCATTTCTTTATTTTGGGGACATTTTCTAGTTCCAGTTTTTATGTAATACAAGTGCCCCTATAATGGGAACATCCTTTACCATAAATGTTTGCCTCCCTTCATATGAATTTCTTATGATAAAAATCTTAGAAATGCAATTAATGGGTCTAATCATTTTCAAGGATCATGACATAAACTGCCAAATTGTTTTCTAGAATTGTACTATTTTAGACTTTGAACATTGCTGAACCTGACCAACACTAAGGTTTATTACTTTAAAACACTTTGAGTAGATAGAATAAGTGGTAAATGACATTTTGTGTGTACTTTTATTTTCCTTTTGATTACTGCTGAAAAAGAGTTTTGTTTGTTGACTGATTGTACTTTGACTTCTGAAAACTCTCTGCCCCTATTTTCGGCTCAGTTTTAGTGATATCAGTCTGTTTTCTCTTTGTAAGAATTCTTTACATATTCAAGCTATTAATGTTTGCCATCTAACCATTTTTCTTTCGACACTGGCGCTTTATCAGGCAAATAAATATGAATAGACACCTCCCATTTCCCTGACCACCAGACAAGTCTGAGCCTCGCACAACAGTCCCATGCAATGACACTGCTCATCCTTGCAAAGGGTGTGTGCCCATCCTCCCTCGCCACCTACACTGCTGTCACGGAGGTGGCCCGGTCCTTACCAGCCAAGTGCAGCTCCACACCGCTGTGGTCAATCATGGTGGCGTTGACCTTGCTGTTGGCCACCTGGAAACCAGTCACTCTGAGCATGGCCGGCTGCTTCTTCCCCTGGTACTCATAGGCCCCTTTCCACAGTGAATTCTTGGCAAAAACATCCCCAGGAACTACAGGAATTGAGAAACAGATGTGAGAGGGACTTTGCGTGTGCTGACAGAATGGGGGCCACCCAATCCTAGTTCACTCCCTGCAATCATTTCCTTTCCCCAAAGCCTAACGTGGTAGAATGGGTGGTAGAATACTCTGGCCTCTTGCGGTCCCTTTGTGTCTCAGAGAGGATGGGTGGAGGTGACTGAAATCAGCATGTCGAAGAGATGCCTGCACTGCCATGCTCGCTGCAGCGCTATGCACAACAGCCGAGATGTGGAAACAACCTAAGCGTCCATCAGTGCATCAATGGATAAAGAAAATGTGGTATAAATGTATATACACAAGGGGATACTACACAGCTTTTTAAAAGAAGGAAATTCTGTCATTTGTAACAACAGGGATAAACCTGGAGGACATTATGCTAAGTGAAACAAGCCAGGCACAGAAACACAAATATGCATGATCTCACTTATCTGTGGAACCTAAACAAGTAGAACTCATAGAAGCAGAGAGAAGAATGGTGGTTACAGAGGCTGGGGCAGAGGATGTGGAGATGTTGGTTAAAGGGTACAAGTTTTAGTAAGACAGAAGGAATGAGTTTTAGTGATCTATTGCACAGCATGGTGATTGCGGTTAATAATAATGTATTGTATATTTTAAAATTGCTGAAAGAATAGATTTTAAATGTTCTTGCCATAAAAAATGATAACTAGATGAGATGATGGATATGTTAATCAGCTTGATTTAATCATTCCACAATGCATACATATATTATAACATCACATTGTATCCCATAAATACGTACATTATTTTTCAATTAAAAATGAAATATAAAGAAAGAAAGGAAAAGAGAGAGGGAACTAGAAGGAAGTGAGGGAAGAAGAAAAGAGAAAAAAAGGAGTGAAGAGGAGACAGGGAAAGTTGGAGACTGGGAAAAAGTGAGAAGGGAGGAAACTGCCATGTCAGTATAGCGTGATGGGCAGGAACACGGGCTAATGAAGTTGGACAGAGCTGGATTATAATCTTAGCTCTGTCACTTATCAGTTGTTTGATCATATGCAAAAGCCTTAAATTTCTCACCTGTACAGGCTATACTTGTCCCTGTGGGTGGGAACCATCCACTTAACTCATTAAGGTTAAATGATCTAATGTAAATTGTATGCTACATGTTTGGTTACAAAAGCACCTAATAAGTGACAGCTACTAAAATTGCCATTTACCCTTGTAATAATTCTCTATGGCAAGTATTATAATCCCTATTTTTTTTTAGATGGAGTCTTACTCTGTCACTTAGGCATGTGGTGCCATCATGTGCAGTGGTGCCATCATAGCACACTGTAGCCTTGAACTCCTGGGCTCAAGCCATCCTGATCCTCCCACCTCAGCCTTCCAAGTGGCTGGGACTATAGGCACATCCCACCATGCCTCGCTAACTTTAAAATTTTCTGTAGAGATGGGGTCTTGTTATGTTATCCAAGCTGGTCTTGACCTCTTAGCTGCAAGTAATCTTCCCACCTTGGCCTCCCCCAAAGTGCTGTGATTATAGGCATGAGCCACTGTGCCTGGTCTATGATCCCTATTTTACCAGAAGGTAAACTGAAGCTTAAAGGTGAAGCTCATGTGCCCACGGACACAGCTGGTCAGTGACCACAATGGCACTCAAATTGAGTTTATGGCACTAGATCTAGTCTTTTTCTCTGTACCATACACATGCTGATGCAGAAAATAAAAGTAGAAGGTTCAAAAATGGATGTGGTAGTCTGCAAGGTTTTGCTTTGGTCAGGCCATGCCTGTCTGGGTTCAGTTCTGGATGTGACACTTTCAAAGACACAATACTTGTCTTAAAAATGCAACCATTTCTAGGATGCTCCCTGAGCAAGACTGGGTCTATGTGTCTGGGTGACATCCTGGCCGGTCCTGCGCCAGGAGGGGCTAGAGCAATGACTGGTTCCAGTGCTGGAAGCTTTGGACACGTTTCTGGAAGGCCCTGGCTCTCTCTTCTGGATGAGGTTTCTGCTTCCTTCAGGCTCATTTCCTCCCAAAGCATGCCTGGGCTGGGGAGGTCCGTGGGGAAATCTGCCAGGTCTGTAGATAGTTTTCATGTGCTTCCACTGGGCACTCAGCAATTTACATGCATGACTCTGGCTAGCTAGGTGAAAGAAAGTAACACCAGCTTTATAACCAACGATTTAGACCATACATACTCGAGGCTTGTGTGAGCGGCGGCTCCCGGGCAGTGTTGACAGGTCTCCCACTGGGCCGGACCTCTGCTGGGGAAAGAGAATGGAAGGAAATGGGTTCAGACTCTGGTTCACATTCTATTGGAAAAATAAGGGTCACCTGCCTGACATTAGGTCAAGGGGTTCTCTGAGATCTTGCTTTGGACTTATCTTCTTAGAACTGCTTTGATGAACTGGTGAACTGCTTTGATGGTCTGGTGATGCTGTGGACCTCTCTCAGAGTAATAAAATACAAAGAATTACAAAGGAAATAAATTTTATTAGTACAGTTATTAAAATATTAAACAAGACATTAGGATATGGTTGTATATATGATGCCATACTACTGCATTAAATATCAGGATTTAGGGGGGAGGGGGGAGGGTATATACATACATAATGAGTGAGATGTGCACCATCTGGGGGATGGTCATGCTGGAAACTCAGACTTGTGGGGGGAGGGGGGGAAGGGCATTTATTGAAACCTTAAAATTTGTACCCCCATAATATGCTGAAATAAAAAAAAATGTAGACTAGGCAAAAAAAAAAATATCAGGATTTAGCAGCAAGTTTAGTAACAACCATAATCTTGAAGTAGTCAGCAACATTAATATTTCACGATATTGGTAACAATTGTAAAATAATACAAAAATGTCTGCAATTTCTAGTGATGACAAATTTACAGGTATTGCCAACAATACTATGGGTGGTCATCTATATTCAAAACTAATAGAAATGCAAAACTTGAAAGCAAACATATATATTTTCCCATCCTAGTCCATGGACTCCCTGAATGACCTTACCAAAAAACTTGGGTTAAAAGCCCTGTCCTTGACTCTGCTTTCCTTCCAGGTGCCGTGCACGAAGGAGGAACTTCTACCCATCAAAGGTGAACCCCTTGAGCCCTGGTGGGTGTGTTGATGGAGTGCTTTCCTCCCTTGGAGGTATGGTATTAAGACTGAGAAGTCTTCACAGGCAAAGGTAAAGGCAAAAGCCTTGGGCCTGAGCCAGAGATCCTAGACTGCAGGTGTCTGCTGTGCCATTTAATGATTGTGTGACCTTGACTAGTCACTTGAGTACTCAGAGTCTTTGTCTATTCATTGAAACATGGAAAAATACTAAAACATACATCACAGGTCTATGCTGAATAAATGAGGTTATGAATATGAAAGTCATGGTCAGTCAATATTAACATCTTTTCTTCTTTTGCAGAGAAACAACAGAAAATCTGCCTTGTCACCAAGTAAGGGCACACTTGCCAATGTTTTCCTTGGAGGGGAAACACAGGGCATTAGCAAAACCCCTCCATCTCTGGAGGTCAGCTCTGGGTATACAGAAAGCCATGGAGAAATTTTCCGTCAAGACTCAGTGAGAGTATACTTCTGAACAGAATGATTTATTGTCTCAGGGTCTGTAAGATGAAGGGAGCAAAGAGGGAGAAAGCATTTTATGTGCAAGACACTGTGCTAGGCACTTATTCATGTTATCTCATTTACTGCTGCTGCTGAAACTGTGAAGTAGAGATTATTGTCCCAATTTTATAGAAGACAAACTTGCTGAGAGGCGGAAAGGTGAAGGGGCTTGCTCAAGATCGTACATCAAGGGGTTAAGTTGGGGTTCAACTTCATCTACTGCATCTAAAACATTTTATATTTTTAAATATGAGTACCTATAAATAACATCAAAAAGAATAAATTACTTACGAATAAATGGAACCAAACAAGGCAAGACTTGTACACTGAAAATTATAAAACACAACCGAAAGAAATCAAAGATTTAAATAAATAGAAATACATTGCATGTTTATGGATTGGAAACCTGAATATTGTTCAGATGGCAACACTCCCCAAACTGATTTATAGATTCAGCACAAGCCCTGTCAAAATCCTAGCTATTTTTCAGAAATTGACAAGCCAATCTTAAAACCCATATGGAAATGAAACACAAAAGAAGAACAATCTTGAAAAATAATAACAAAGTTTGAGGATTGGCAATTCCCAATTTCCAAACTTACTACAAAGCTAAAGTAATCAGGGCTGGGGGGTGACAGCATATGACAGTCACAGAGATCAGTGGAATAGAATAGAGAATCCAGCTATGAACTCATACATTTATGGTCAAATGACTTTTGACAGGGGTGTCAAGACAATTCAGTGGGGGAAAGAATAGTCTTTCCAACAAATGGTGCTGGAACAACTGGATAGCCACACACAAAAGAATGAATTTGGACTCCAACCTGACACCATAAAAAATTAACTCAAAATGGATCAAAGATATAAATGTAAGACATAAAACTATAAAACTCTTAGTGTAAAACATAGGCAAAAATATTTGTGACCTTGGGTCAGGCAAAGTTTCTTAGATATGACAGCAAAAGCATAAGAAATCAAAGGAAAAATAGATAAACTGGATTTCATAAAAATTAAAAAGTTTGGTGCTTCAAAGGATACCAACATAAAAGTGAAATGACAACCCACAAAATGAGAAAAAATTGATAATCATGTATCTTATCAGGGCCTTGTATTCTAAATATATAAAGAACTTATATTAAGAACAACCTTAAACAGACAACCCAATTAAAAAATGGACAAAGGATTTATATAGACATTTCTCCAAAGAAGATATACACACATAAAAAGATGCTCAGCATCATTAGCCATTAGGGAATATAAATCAAAACTACAGTGACACAGGCAACAAAAGCAAAAATAGACAAATGTTATTACATCAAACTAAAAAGCTTTTGCACAGCAAAGGAAACAATAGAGTGAAGGAACAATCTATGGAATGGGATAAAATATTGGCTAACCATACATCTGATAAGAGGTTAGTATCCAAAATACATAAAGAACTTAAGCAACTCAATAGCAAGATATAAATAACCAGATTAAAATATATAAATAACCTGATTAAAAAATGAACAAAAGACCTGAATAGATATTTCTCAAAAGAAGATACACAAATGGCCAACAAATATATGAAAAAATGTTCAGCATCACTAATCATCAGAGAAATGCAAATTAAAACCACAATGAGATATCACCTCACACCTGTTAGAACAGCTATTATCAATAACGTTAAAAATGACAAGTGTTGGTGAGGATATAGAGAAAAGGCAAGTTGTGTATACGGTTGGTGAGAATGTAAATCAGCACAGCCACTATGGAAACAATATGGAGGTTTCTCAAAAAATTAAAAATTCAACTACCATATGATCCAGCAATTGCACTACTGGGTATATATCCAAAGAAAATGATATCAGTAAGTGAAAGAAATATGTGCACTCTCATGTTTATTGCAGCATTATTTACAATAGCCAAGATAGAGAAAAAGCCTAAGTGTCTATCAATGAATCAATGGAAAAAGAAAATGTGATACATCTACATCATATCATATATATATATGATATATATATATAGTATAGTGTGTGTATATATAAACACATACAATGGAATACTACATAGCCTTAAAAAGGAAACAAATTCTACCATTTGCAATAACATGGATGAAACTGGAGGACATCATGGTAAGTGAAATAAGCCAGGCATAGAAAAACAAATATTGCATGATCTCATTTATATGTGGAATCTAAAAGAATTGAACTCATTCATAGAAGCAGAGAGTAGAATGGTGGTTACCAGGAGCTAGGGCGGTGGCAGGGAGGAACTGGGGAGATGTTGGTCAAAGGAGGCACAATTTCACTTACATTGGAGATCTATTGTACAAAATGGTGACTATAGTTAATAACAATATATTTATTGTATACTTGAAAATTGTTAAGTAGATTTTGTATTCTCACCCAAAAAATGGTGAGTATGTGAGGTAATGGATATGCTAATTAGCTTGACTTAGCCATTCCACAATGTATATGTATATCAAAACATCATGGTGTATATCATATTTGTTTGTCAATTAAAAACAATTGGGTGAAAAAACTCAAACAAACAAAAAAAACCACAATAAGATACCACTTTACACCTACTTAGGATGAATATACTAAAAAAAGATGGACAATAACAAGTGTTGACAAGGATGGAGAGAAATTGGAACTCTGGTGCCTTGTTGGGGGAGTGCAAAATGGTGCATGCACTTTGGAAAACAGTTTGACAGTTCCTCAAAATGTTACATGTAGAATTACTCCTACATATATAGCCAAGAGAGTCAAAAATATATCCATAAAAAACGTGTGCATGTATGTCCACAGCAGCATTATTCACAATAACCAAAAAATGGAAACAAACTAAATGTCCATCAATGGATGAAGGGATAAATGGAAAGTGGTATAGCCGTCTTCGGAACACTATACAGCCATAAAAAGGGATGAAATTCTGATAAGCTATCGCATGCATGATTCTTGAAAACAACATGCTAAGTGAAATTAGCCAAACAAAAAAGGGCAAATATTGAATGATTCCACTAACATGAGGTGTGTAGAATAGGCAAATTCATAGAGACAGAAAGTAAAATAGTGGTTACTGCTGGCTAAGGAAAAAGGGGAATGCGAAGTTATTGTTTAATGAGTTCAGAGGTTCTGTTCTGGATAATGAAAAGCTCTGGAAATGGACAGTGGATAGTTGTACAATATCATGAATATATCTAATACCAATTTTATCGTAATAAAAACTTAAAAAATAAATGTACTTAAAAACCCTTATATCACTATCACATATGGAAAACAGATATTATTTTCCATAAGTAAAAGAAATCTACAACAGTTCATACAATGAAAATGAAACAATGTAATTAAATTCTGGCTCTGAAGGCTTCTCCCTGCAGGGCAGGGCAGCACAGTAGTTAAGAGCACGATCGTCAAGTTAGACTGTCAGGGTTTGGATCCTCAGCTCTTACCCTTTACCAGCTGGTGGCCTTGGACATGTTAATTCACGTCTCTGTGCCCCAGTTTCCCCACATATTAAATAGGGATACAAACAGCCCCTGCCTCATAGGTGCCTGTGAGGATGAAACGAGTCAAGTCATACAAAGTGCTCAGGACAATGCCTGGCAGGGGTGAGACCAGCTCCTGTAAGGCAGAGTTCAGTGCTACTCCAGCACCACACTGATCCTTTACCCTTGCTCCTCTCACTTAAGACTGGAGTCAGACATCACCTTCCCCAGGAAGCCCTCCCTGATTTCTTCCTTGCCCCCTTTCGTGCCCTTGTTTGGTGCATTCCCATGTCCCTTTGGGTACTGCTGTATCTGGTAACGTGTCTGTCTGCTCCAGCGGAGCATGAGCTCCTTTAGCAGAATTGTGGCCGTCACCTCTGAATCCCCCGTCCCCTGCACAGGCATGATGCTCAGTTGAAGAACTGAGAAAGGCTGAATGAAGAAGAGGGGGAGGGAGGCCTGGGATATCTTGGTAACCCCAAGGGACCCATGGGGGGGTGCTATTTAATCAAGGTTATAACACGAGTAAGGCATTATTCCAGCTTGGTGGGAGGAAGAGCGTTTCTCTGGCCGAGGATGAAGCATCTTCCCGTGAGAGCGTTTCAGTTCGGGCAGAAGGCTGCACACACAACTTGGGACTGGGTCAGTGTGTGCCTCTTAGACTGCTCTGGTTTGGTCTCCTGGAGACTCATCGCCTTAGGAAACCAGAAGCAGGACCCAGCTCTTGGAAATCCGGCTTCTTCCTTCTCTTTTGCCCTCTTTCAGCTCAAGGTCAGCCGTCACCTTCGGCTTCCCACCCTGGCGAGGTCACCACGCAGGCACACTCACCCAGGCAGATGGGCGGCTTGCCTGTCCAGCTGCCGTCCGCCTTGCAGGTGCGGTGCTCAGAGCCCCCCTTGAGGGAGAAGCCCTCCTGGCAGGAGTAGATGAGCGTGTAGCCCATGGAGGGCAGGTCCAGGGCCCCGACGTTGGCGTGGGTGGGTGTCTCCGGCTGCCTGCAGTGGTGGGCTGGGCGAGAGGAAAGACACTGTTGGAGCTGCGGGGATAAGGGGCTTCAGGGGGCCTTTTGGACCCTCCCCCTGTTCCCTCCCCTCCTAGGCCCTTTCGTGCCCAGCCCCCCTCCCCCATCCTGCCCCCCCAACCCCAAGCTCCCTGTCTGTAGGAGTGGCCGACATGGAAGTCAGGCGGACACTGGCTGGGTCAGCCCTGCAGGAGCCTAGGCTGGTGGCACTTCTGAGGAAGGAGTCACCATGGTCAGAAGCCCGATATCTCCGCCCTGGGGCCTGGCCTTAGAGTTGTTAGCTTTTGCTGCCACTGGATAGTTTTTTCTTTGCTAAGACACAGGGATTGCCTTCCAACATCAGAAATGCTCTTGTGTGGAAACGTCTTCTGTGAGGCCCCACGGGGTAAGGACTATAAAGAGACCAATATTAGCCCAAATGAGAGGTTGTGAGCTCCCTGTCATTCAGAGCATTCAAGCATGTCCTGGACACCAGGCGGGGGCAAGAGGAATTTTCTCAGGATGTTGGTGAAATCTGCACTCACGGACACAGTCGGGCGGGGTTCCGCTCCAGGTCAGGTTGGGGAGGCAGGTCCTGGTGGTGGAGCCCTGAAGCAGGTAACCTTTCTGACAACGGAAGAGCACTGTGCTTCCAACCTGTGGCAAGGACAGAGAAGGTCCTGTCATCCCCTTCCCTCCAGCAGTGCATCATACACCTGTCCCTTGACCACTCGCTCTCCCAAGACCCAACTCTGACTGGCTGTTGCCGCTGCCTGCAACGCCCTTCTGCCTCTCTGCCTGGGCCACTCTTATTTATCCACAGGTCTCGTCCGATCCCCCGAGCCACGCTGCAATGTTACACTCTGTCGAGGTACACAGAGCGCCTGGTTCAGAATCAGAAACTCCCGGATCTGAGTTCTGGCTTCTGTGTTTACTCCCGACAGTCCGCATGGAACTCTGCAAACCTTAGTCTTCCTCCGTGTGATGCAGGGATGACCATCCCTGCCACAGCTACGCTGGAATGTCGTGGCACTCAAGTGCGATGGTGGATTTGACAGCATTTTATGGAATGTGAACAACAGTGCAAAATAAAACTATCACTTGTGTATGTGTCCCTTTCTTCTATGAAACCATAAATTCCTTAAGGACAGGTGACTTCTTTACAGATACAGTCCCCAAGGATCTGGCGTTGTGCTTTGTAAATATCTGTTGAACAGAATCGCCAGCTCCCTCTGTCCCTCCCACTGCTCAGCTGTGTTCTCCACCTTGACACTCCACAAGCCCCTCGCTGTCCCCGACACTCACAGTCCCCGACACTGCTGCTACCACCGGCTCCAGCCCTCCTTCTCCCGTCCACTGGCATGGTGTGGCAGATGAGTTTCCCACCTTGCAACTCGGATCATACTACTTCCTAGCTGAAACACTCATGTATTCCTGTCACCCACTGCAGCAAATGCAAATGCACCATGTAACTCTTAATTTCCACGCCCTTCCTCCACACCCAACCTGTTTCTTGGATTTCGTCATGTGATTCAGCAAATGGCACCTTTATCCACGCAGCTGTGCAAATCAAGCACCTCAAGTCATCTGTGAATCCTTCAACTCCTAAGTCAGACCCATCAATGGGCCCCCATGGTTCCACCTACAGAACATGCCCTGAACTCTCCACTTCCCCTGCCTCCACTGTCACTGCCACTTATCTTCCACCCAAGTCACGATGACAGTGTGCTACCTGTCTAAGTGCTTCTATTCTTAACCCCGTTGTTCACCCTCTATTCAGCAGCCTGAGTGATATTTCAAGTCATGAATCAGATTAGTCACCTTCAAATGACATTTAGAATAAAATCCAAAATATTTGTCATGGCCTCAGGGCCCTGCATGACCTAGCTCATGGCTTCCTCTTTGCAAAAACCTTCCTGTTTCTGAAGAGCATACTTTAAAGAGGCAGAGCTCTTCTTTTCTCTGCTCTCCAAGGTCTTGTCCTGGCACTGTCCCGAAGACAGTCCCCAGGTCCTCTGATGCTGACAGTGACAGGAAGGGACAGGGAGCAGGAAGGCCCCATCTTGGTTGACCCCATTACCTGGTAGCCCTGGGAATTGTTCTGAATCCCAAACTGCGGCATGCCGGGGTCTGCACACATGGTCAGCGTCGGATCTGGGTTGTCAAAACAAAGACACAGGCCACAGGGTCACTGCAGCTGCCACTGCCTCATCTCAGTCTGGGGAGCAGGGGCAGCAAAGGAAACAGAGCCACATCCTGGCCACCTTGCCTTTTGGGACCCCCACCCCAATCATAGCCCCAGCTGACGATTCGGTTCCCCAGAGCGGGTGAGCTCTGGCTAATTTGTGCCCTGCTCCAAGATGCTCAGAGGAGGAGGACTTGTTTCCTTTCGCAGTGAGCCCACTGAACACAGGGAAGGACGGTCAGCATCTCAGGCCCAAAAGAAGGTTCCCCTGGCTGGGGCACTCTCTGCCGCGGTCGCCTCTCACCTATGCAGCTGGGCTGGGTGCCACTCCACGTCCCATCCGACTGGCAAAACCTGCGTGGTGAGCCCACCAGCACCAGCGGGGCATGGCAGGAGTAGGAGACAGACGACCTGTAGGAGAAGCCTCGGTCCTCTCTCCTCCCGTGGGCCGGGACACCAGGGTCTCCACAGAACACGGCTGGGAAGACAAAGGGAGGGAGGCAGGTCAAGAGGCTTTCTGGAACCTGGTCTCCCTCTCCCGCACCCCCACCTTTGTCCTCTGCGTTGCTTTCTTTCTGGTTCTGCTTGAACTCTGGGAACTGGCAGCCCCAGGTAAGGGCTTACACCTGCCTCGGTGCCACTGCTCTGTGGTCCCTCTCCCTCCTACGTTCCAAGTGCTTATTCACGGAGCACCGTTACAGGAAGTTTGGGACATTGAAAAAAATAAAAAATTACAATCCCACTATCCCAAACTTCTTTCCATTTCCACACACATTCTCTTCTAGTCTCCAATCAGTTGTATGCAAACTTTCACAGAGCTGAAAACCAAAGTCCAGGTGATTATGAATCTTGCTTCATTCACTTAATATTGCCCTGTAAACATTTGCTACATTTATGATGTCATTATCACTTATTGGCTACATGATTTTGCAATGGTTGGTTGTACTGTAATTACATTTTGTCATAACTATTATATTGAACATGTTCTATTATTATGAGGTTACATATGGATTTTCTTTCACATGTATCATATTTTTAGGAGAACTTTTTAGGAGTGGAGTCATTATTTTTAAAGGTTTGAACATGTTCGCAGTTCTTGATGTATACTGTCAAATTTCTTTCTCCAAAGGATGCACATCTGCACTGCGGCGGGGAGGGTGTGGGCGTGTTCATTTCGTTCAGGTCACAGTAAGATCAGAGAGCATCATTGACTACGAAACGCACAGCCCCCGACATCTCGTCAAGCATTACTCTACGCTACGATGTGAGTGTGGGTGTGTGCACAGAGTCATGAGGTTCACAATCACGTGCAAAATAAAATGGAAGTTGGACCTGCAGCCTATTCCCTGGAATCTGGGGAGTCCAGGCTGGCCATCAGCAATCAATTAAAAGCCGAGTTGATCTGCAGTTACCATATCCGGGAAGGATAAGATGTAACGAGTAAAGAGTAAGTGGCTCAGCCTTTCTAATAAGCAATGTGATGCCAATTAAAGTAATGAGATGTCTTTTTAAATACCTCAGGCTGGTAAATATTTAAAAAACTGGCACAATCCATTGTTGATGAAGGTGTAATCAAGGAACATTCTCCTAAACTGCTGTTGGTAATGTAATATGGGACACTCTTTCTAGAAGACAGATTGGGAACAGCTGTCAAGAAATGAAGAGTGACTGTCTTGGCCCAGCACTCTCACTTCTAGGACTTTACCATAAGAGTAAAAAGAAACACGATTTTCAGGGATACTTGTTGCATAACTGCATCTAACATAATTAAATTAGAGACGGCCTAAATTCAGCAACAGTAGGAGATGATTAAATAAGTAGTGGTATCTACACCAAGGAAATTCTTTAAAGCCATTAAATATGATGATATGCAGATCAGTATTATCGAAGGTGTTGATGGAAAGGTTTTGGTGGCCTACCAATGAATATAAGTTAGAAATTGTATGTACAGCACGGCCCAATACCATTCATAGAAAACTGTACCCAAATTGCTATAGATGCAGAGATGCATGGGGAACCACATATTAACAGAAGCACAATCAGAAGCTTAATTGTGGTTATCACTGGGAAGTGATGAGTTGGATGACTTTTACTTTCTTCTTTGTATTTTCTAATGTAGTATAAATTTTTTTTATGGTGACCATAATTCATTGTTAAAAAGCAATTCAGCTATGTCTCCAGAGGACAAGCAAGGTTGCTGAGTCCAGACTCAACGGTGAGCCTTTGCTCCCGTCTGCACGTTTCCCCGGTGGTACGTGATGGTTGGTAGACTAAAATGCGCCAAATGCCTGTGTCCACTCTGGGGCAGCTGGCCCTAAGCTCTGCTGAAATTCCCAAATGGAAGCAAATTTTCAGAGGTACCCAGTGTCATGAGCACGTGGACGGTTTTCCGCAGAATTAGATTAATTAGAAAGAAAAATCAGCTTCCTACTGTTTGTCCAAAGCATAGGCACAGCCAAACCTTCCAGATCCCATTCATGGGTGTAAATGACCTGGAACCCCAGTAAGGAATGAGCCCTGGAATGGACTTGGGGCTCTTCAGGGTACAACTGGGCTAGGTGGATAAAAACTAAAGTATCTCACCAGAAAATCGAGGGTCCCCCAGAAGTCTTCTCTGTGCAGGGTATTTTCCATGAAGAGAGTACGTTCCTAGCCCTGGGTGTTCCTGGATCTTTGGGTACCAGCCCATCCAGTTAACAACCTTCAGGTCAAAAAACACCCCCCCTTATCTCTGGCTTAATTTCTTTCCACTGTGACTCCAGACAACGTCAGAGGCCAGGGCTCAGTTAAGGTATTCTCATTTTTCTTGCTCTAACCTTCTCTACCTCTTTAATAGCATCTTTGATGAAGCACCTCCCTGACTTAGGGGAGGGGTAACCTACTCTGGGCCTTCCGGCAGCCGAGCTCCGAGGCCGGCAGAGGAAGGAGCCAGCAGGTAGGAGCGACTTACGGAAACACTGAGGCAGCTCTCCAGTCCAGGATCCGTTTCCCTCGCAGGTGAGCACCGCGGGCAGGGAGAGCTGGTAGCCCTCCAGGCAGGCGTAGGTCACGCTGGAGCCCCACGTGAAGTCAGACCCCACCACCTTCCCGTTCGGGATGAGCTGAGGCGGCATGCACATGATTGCTGGGGGGAGACCAGAGCAGGCTGAGCGCCGGTGCTGTCCTGGGGACCCCAGCCACCGTCACCATCATTGATATCACTGGCTACCTTGCACCTGCCAGGTGTCTGGGCTAAGCAGGAAGAACCAGAAGGGACCTCTCTACTGTGGAAGTCTGGTCTTCTTGCACCTTACAATGCCTTCTCTCAAGCGTGACGACTCAGGCCTCGATGTTCAAGGCCCGGGCCTTACTTTGGTACCTTTGGCCTCCCTCCGGGCAGATGTTCAGGGACAAGTTCTCACTTTGCACACCCCCGATAAGGGCTCTACCTTATCACCTTTCTAGACGCTCATGGCCTACATCTCACTTTCTAGACGCTCATGGCCTACATCTCACTTTCTAGACGCTCATGGCCTACATCTCACTTTCTAGATGCTCATGGCCTACATCTCACTTTCTAGATGCTCATGGCCTACATCTCACTTTCTAGATGCTCATGGCCTACATCTCACTTTCTAGACGCTCATGGCCTACATCTCACTTTTGCACCTTGTTTGGCCCTCTGCCCACCTCTGCAGCCCCCGACGCACCTTTGCAGACGGGCTTGGTACCATTCCACGTTCGGTCCTTGGTACAGCTCAGCACAGATACCCTGTGTGATTCCATCATGTAGCCAGGGACACACTGATAGGTCACAGTTTTGTTGTACCTGAAGTCATTGCCCAGCCGGAGGCCATTGGCTGGAATCCCAGGGTCCCCACAATTTATGACTAGGACAAAAGAGAGGCAGCGTTGTTCACTCCCAGCCTAGACCCTGTTTCTCCTCAGTGTTCCAATCCCACCTCTGTTACTCACTGCACACCTCCTAGACAGAAGGCTGTTAGATCAGGGATGCCCAGCTGGGAACCGCCAGTTCTGAAGTCCATTTGGTCAAACGCCCCCCCTTGGCCCTGTCCTTGCCCACACCGTCCTTATGCACCCAGCCATTGAGCTGTGGAGACCAGCCTTCTTACTCACCCCCCACTAGGAAGTACCCAGAGGGCTCAGTCCCTGAATGAAGCTGGCACGGGGGGTGGGGGGAGGAGGAGAGATGGGGTTCCAGGTTGAGGAGCCTAAGGTGTGTTAATGAACCATATAAGATGATTAATTTGTTTGTCAAGGGGCTCCTTGTCACCTGCTATTACGCTTAGGGGGCCTCTCTCTGCAGGCTGAACGGCCTGGAAACAGGGTCTGTGGCTCATGAAGTGGTCCTGCCTGTGTTATGGTGGCAGCGAGGGTGGGGTTTGGTGAGCTCTGGTCCCAGAACAAAAGTGACCAGGGACTTCAGATGGAGCCCGAAATCACAGACTAGGACTTTGACTGGAGAATGTTGTCAGATTCTCTCTTCTCATCTCCTCCTTCTATCTGGGACCCAAGGAAAAGGTCTGGGGCTACTGATGAGAGGATAAGGCCAGGGGAGCTGTGAGGCTACACCCTGCACAGGGGCCAGGCCAGGTGGGGATGGGTACAAGGAAAGAAGGAGGTGACAAGGATGGTGGGTGGTGGCAACTTTCACATGGAAAGAGAATTAGGCTGAGCCTGGGCGGTTAGCCCAGAAAGAGAAAAGAAAGCCCAAGGGATTGGCTAAAGCCTGAGAAATGGCCAATGTATATTCTTAACCTCCGTGAGCCTCCCACATCTCATATGTAAAATGGGGCTAATGGTAGCTACTTCATGGGCTTGTGACGACAACCAAACAATATATACATATAAAATAACCCACTCAGCTCAGTGGCTGCCACACAGTACATGCTCAATAAAGAGGCTATTCACGATTCTCTTTCAGCCTCAAGTCCTACCCGTCCAGCCAGCCTGCCCATCTCCCTGCCCCCATACTCTTCTTTGGCATGCAGGAGCTGGGTCACCCAGGCCCCCGTTTGCCATGGAGTCCAGAGGGCCTGGCACTCACCTGTGCACTCGGGGTCACTGCCTGTCCAGGTGCCATTGACCGAGCAGTGACGGCTGAGCAGGCCCGTGGCGTAGTAGCCTTCCCGACACTCGTAGACGATGGAGCTGGAGAAGACCAGGCCGTCACTGAGCATGACGCGGGCGTTGCTTGGCGTCCCGGGGTTCCCACAAGAGATCACTAGGAAGCCAAAAGAGCACGCTATTTACCAAAGCTGTGGTGGGCATCACCTGGGGACCGAGAACTGCCCAGAGTGGAAACCACAGGGACCCTGTGGATGGAAATGCTTCTCATGCTGTTCTCACATCGAATTATCTCAGCCCTAGACAGGAAGAAGAGACCTATATGAATCTTTTTTAATTTCTAAAAAATCCTGTCTTTTTTTCTAGAAAAAGACTGTATCTGTTTTATTATCGCCCCTAAAATTTTAAACACAATTCCTTAATATCATCAAATATTTAATCAGTGGTTAATTTTCAATAGTCTCATTTTTTTTTTTTTTTACAATTGATTTGTTGGAATCAGGATCCAGATAAGGTCCATGTGTGACATTCGGCTGACATGTCTCTAAGACTTTGAATCCAGAGATTACTATTCCCTCTTCTACAATTTATCTATTGCAGAAACTGGGGCATCTGTCCTGTAGAACCTCCCACTTTCTGGGCCTTGCTAACTGCATGGGTGAGGTATAGTTTAACATGTGTCTCTGTGCCCTGCAGTTCCTGTGACCAAGCTGTGCTTTTTGGCAAAGGCACTTCATAGGTGGTTTGTGTCTTTCCTATTGCGCTGGATCAGGAGGCACCGAATGTCTGTCTGTCTGTTTTCTCGTCTGTGGTGTTAAGGCTGTGCGGTGGTTTCAGGCTTGCCTGCCTAACCCGGCACTATTATGCTCCCATCAGTTTTTCACTTAATGGTTTTAGCAGCAATTGATGGTTGCTGGCCAGATTCATTATTTCATTAGGGACTGGAAAATGGTGATATTCTATCATTCTTTCTGCGTTAGCTAGAGCTCTTTAACAAAGAAATTTCCCATCATTAAATATTTGTTTACCCTGTAATACAGTTCATACATGGAGGCTGTGTAATGCTTGATCCTTCTGATTTTTTTCTTTATCAAATAATGAGTTAGTTTCTTAGCAAGCTACAAAGACAACCAAGGAGGTTACTTACGAATCATTTCGAACTTGTGGATTTATGCCAGACCTTGCCACTACTATTCTTATTGAAGCTCAAATTATCCCATCTTTGGCCAATGGGAGCCTTTTCAAGTTGGCTCCTACGTTCCTCTCCTATGATCCCAGTTATCCGTGGTGGATTCCTTGCTCGAGCGACAAGATATTCTATGCTTTTCTTGTATATTTCCAGCCCCAGCCCTAGAATCAGCCATGACTCCACAGAGCCTGGTTCCTTGTAACAGAGAATGGATTTAGAGACGGCAATCTGGGCACGACAAGGACTCATTGCTGCTGAGCTGGTCATGGGTTCTAGAATTTAAGAATGGCTAGAGCTGGGGAAAGAACTTTTTAAATTGAGAATGCATTATGAGTTTATGTTGATACTGCCAGTCCAAATTTAGAACTAAGGGTTTTTCCTTAACCTCTTCATTTTTATATCTCTTTTATGCTGAAAATATTGGTTTGCAATGACAACAGATAATTTGTATTTGTTTTACACACATATATATTATAGTAGTACATATATAATAGCTCTAGGATAGTAATATCAATATTATTGCTAACAATATGATTGCTGAAAACAGTTTTAAGATTTCTCTGCAATTTTCTTTGTCCTTAGGATATATACCACAGCCAAATTCCATCTTTTCAACTCAGTTGAAATAATTTTCTGGGTTATTAAGTCACCAACTTGATACATAGTGAGGTTCATTTATTTTCATTACAATGCTGATATTTAGAGATTGCACATTTGTAATAACCTTTGATTTAATTTTGTAAGTATGTACATTTGCATAGTCCCAAAGTAAAATCTACAAAGTGATTCCTATATAATTATCACCACAGATAGGCCTTGACATCTATTCATTCAACAAACATTTGTGCTGCCTGGGTGCCCGGAATTGAACAACAACCAAGTTATGTCCCCTGCCCGTGAGGAGCTTAGTCTGTTTTAAGAAATCTGCCTATAAACAGATGAATTAAAATATGACACAATAAGTGTCACACTTGAAGGGGAAAAAGCACTAAGAAGGAAGAAGCTTATCAGGGCTGGAGTAGAATCCTTAAGGATAAGTAGGCACTTGTCAAGAGAAGTCATAAAAGCTGTGTATTTTCTCTCTCTCTCTCATAACAAACATTCATTTCAGGTCCAAACTTGTAATCATCTACTTTCTGACCCTGAACAGTCCTGACATAGTAAGTGACTCCACCTTGGGATCTGAGTGGTGAGACAGGGAAATGGGTCACGTAGATATTTAAGAATATATGAAATTCTCCTTTGTGTTACACCTTCCCACTACTGCACATCTCTCTTGCCATGCTTTCAAAATTCTATGGAAATTCACTTTGCAAGTAGCAACCCCAGAAATGCAGGACTCTGGGCACACAAGTGGGCGAGGGCTCTGACTCTATTTGTCTTGCTTCTCAGGCAGGTGTCCCCGGACGATGGGCTGGAACATCTCCTTGCTCTTCAGGATCCTCCACAATCGAGCTCCTTGAAGCCTGCTTGCCAACCCCTGCCTCTGCTCTCTCCAGCTCGCTCCCTCTGGGATTTGCACTCTGGTGACATTTCGGTCCCGTGGGGCCCATAATCCATTGATCCTGCCACTTTCTCACTGCCTCTTACTCCGCTCCTAAGTCTGCTCCCTCCTTACCCAGCTTAGACGCCAAGATCCATCATAATCACTGCCTGGCATTCACCCCCTCCCCTTGCCGCTTTCTGCCGATGTCTCACTTGCCTGGCAAATCCCAGCTCTGCGCCCAGCACCCCGGCTGCTCCGCGCCTGCACCTATGGTGCAAAGCGTGCTTGAACGGAAGCACGGCCGATGCCGACTCTCTGGCTGCAAAGTGATGATCCCTCACGTTAAGCGAGCCCTTGGTGCTGCCTGGCACTTGCACATGTCCCCGTCCCATTCCCCCTCCCGTCTCGCTAGATGATGATTTCCTGTCACCTCCTTCCTCTTCCACATCTTCTTACTTAACCTTGCTCTCCGCTGCTCCTCCTGCTTCCTGACTAGGACAGTGCTATGCAGGCTGGACTTTAGAGAGCTCTGGGGACCAGCTGCAAAAAGCTGGACTCTGGAGAGAGAGAGAGATTTTCACAAAGATTTTTTTCCCCTAGACATTTAACAGTGTGTGGAAAAATATAATTTCCTCCATTGGTGTTACCTTGGGACACATCATTGAGGGCCTAGATTACTTTGTAAAAGTTTTTAAAAATTGGATTTATATTTCTTTTGGCACTTTGAATTTTTTTTTTAAACACAGCTTCCTCCCTTAGACTGTAAGTTCCAGGAGAGCAAAGATGTGTGTCTTAGTCTGTTCAGGCTGCTGTAACAAAATGCCGTAAACCACCGGATGGCTTATAAACAACAGAATTTAGCCCTCACAGCTCTGGAGGCTGGAAAGTCCAAGATTGAGGCGCTGGCAGATTCAGTGTCTGGGAAGGGCCTGTTTTCTGGGTTGGAGATGGTGCCTTCTTGCCGTGTTCTCACGTGGCAGCAGGGAAGGGAGCTTTCCGGGTGTCTTTTAAAGGGCACTAATCCCATCTTATGGCCTACTAACCCCCAGCGGCCCCACCCCCTAACACTGTCACCTTGGAGGTTTGGTTTCCACATATAATTCTGGGGGGACACAAACATTCAGACTGCAGCGGTGTGCCTATCTTGGTCACCATTATCCCCAGCACATACCATGACAGCAATCGTCACATAGTTATTGAAGGAAATTGTATGGAAAATAAAGCAATCCAGGGGCTAAATTCAATTTCTTTTTTGTTTCTTTCCTTTTTAGGTGAGGGTGGGAGTATGGCTGTCTTTGGACTGCTAATGAAAATGAACGTGAACTACCCGTTCCTGTCCACTATCGGCCGGGCTGGGGGTTCTCATGGGGCTGTGGGAGCAGGCGCCGGCGGGGGAGCTCTGGGGCTGGGCAAAGGGGAGAAGCAGAACGGTCACATACATTACCTCCACACTCAGGCTGTGAGCCGCTCCACGAGCCGTTGGCGTGACAGGTCCGCTCTGACGATCCCCGGAGCACGTGGCCAGCTTCGCAGCTGAAGCGCATCAGACTGCCCGGATCGAAGCTGTCCCCCAGCCGGATGCCATGGGCTGGGATACCAGGGTCGCCACATACCCCCACGCTGGTTCCTATGGGCCACAATCAGACAAAGCCTGTTGTCTTTGCACCGGAGAAAAAGGAGTGGAGGAGTCAGAGCGAGAAAGAGATTGGGTCATGGCTAAGGGGAAGCAGCGGGTCCCACGAATGAGGGAGGTGACACCTGACTGCTCACCTAGCCCGTTGCCTGGACAGGTCCTGCCTCACGACTCAATGGTCAAAGAACACAAAGAGCTGAGGCCGTGGGCAAGCCCCTGGGCACCAAGCAGGAAAGGAACAAGGAGGCAGAGGGAAGGTTCTCTGGCCTGAGCCAGTGTGGGATTTCAGTGGTCCGAGCTGGCCCCATCTCCTTCCCCCTTCCCCTCTTCCCCACCAGCACCTGCTGATTCTGTGGTGCCCTCTCCACTCTCAATGCCACCGTCCCAGCTCAGATGCTATTGCCAAGGAAGAGTCCCTTCCTCCCCAAGCTGGGGCCAGTACTTAGGAAGTCACAAAATAATGAAATCTCAGAGCCAAAAGGGTTTTGGAGGTTTTCTAGTTTGGTTCTCTATCCCAGACAAGAATTGTCTCTGTAATATTGCCAGTGGGTCATTTTCCAGCCTCTTCTAACACAACTCCAGAGAAGGGAAATGACAGTTTGGATTCCAGGCTGTGGGCCAGAATGACCACGTGGTTAGATTACAGCTCAAAACTTCCTTTCTGCTTTCTTCCTCCCCTACCTATACATCCCTTTCCTGTGGAGAACAAAGATCCCCAAAATAAATCAAATCGACTCCGAGAACACCATTAGCACAATGTCCTGGAACAGTGTCTAGATGGAAGAGTTTTATGCAGAGGGATCATCACAGAAGGGACTTGGGAAGTGTACGCTTGGCTCCCTTTCCTCTTCAGAACGGCTCTTCCTCCTGGACCTTGCTCCATGGATATCCGGGAGGCGCTTGTCTTCCCCCAGTCACTTCCACCAGGAGTCCACACAGAGGGACCAGTTAGCAGGCCTTCCTCTAGCCCAGGCGAAAGGAGTCCTTGTGGCTCATATGCAGTTCTCAATTTATTAATTAGGTGATTAATGAGTTAATATGGGAAGAAGCCAAAGTCCTGGGTGGCCATATGGAATGGTATGTCTAGGTTTTCCTAGGAAGCCAACAGCCTTTTAAAACAGTGGCTTTGGGACTCTCTCCTTTCTGAGGAGAACTATTTTCTGGCTCAATATTCTGGCAGTGCCCTAAATTTTGGAAGACAGGCTCATCTGGAACGTCCAACTGCAAGAACAGCTGCACATCTTATGGGTGAGGCCCCACATTGAGGAGAAGGTTTCTGTATTAGGAGAAGGTCAGGATCCCAACCTCTAGAAGGGGCTGGCATGGGAAGGGCTAGGGGCCCATTTCAATGCCAAGGTGGGCTCCCTGAGGAACAATAAGCTCCTCGAGCAGCTGCCCTCTTGAGAGTGACGTGCAGTGTGGGGTCCCTTCCTAGTGCTGGGCAGCCTCGCCTCAAAGAAGACGACGCTGCAGGGGGCTAATTTTTTAGCTCCATGGCTTCCATTATCGGTGGGAAAATTCTCTTTCAAGTATTTTGCTCTGTTACACAACATTACCCATGAATGTTAACGTGGGAGCTTTGGCAGCTCCCCACATCTGCTGTTTTGACAACATCTGTCAGTATCCTCATAGAGATTTGCAGTAAAATGAATTTATTAACAGGAAATGTCTGGGGACTGGTGTTTCAGGGCATAGGGAAGACGACTGCACCCCCCCTAGGCAGCTGGGACATAGGACAAGTTAGGGGTGGTGGTGAGAAAGGAAGGGAGGCAGGCTGGGGCCTGGGAGTCTGAGACCAGGGCAGGGAAGACACAGGAGTGGGGCTGACCTGGGCTGACAACAGGAAGGCTCAGACTGTGCCCAGGAACTCAGGGGATCAAGTGTCAGGACAGGACTCTGCCATAGGTTGACCTCAAAAGTTGTGCCTAGGCCAGGTGTGGTAGGTCATGCCTTTGTAATCCCAGTACTTTGGAAGGCTGAGGTGCATGGATTGTTTGAGGTCAGGAGTTCAGGACCAGTCTGAGCAACACAGCAAGACCCTGTCTCTACAAAAAATAGAAAAATTAGCAGAGCATGGTGGTGCACACCTGTAGTCCCAGGTACTTGGGAGGCTGAGACAGGAGGATTGCTTGAGTCTAGGAGTTTGAGGTTGCAGTGAGCTAGGATGCTGCCACTGTACTCCAGCCTGGGGTTACAGAGTAAGACTCAAGTCTCAAGAAAAAAGAACAACCAAAAAACCCTACCCCCCAAAAAAAAACCCATTGTGCCCTTCCTAGTTTTGCTATCTCTTGGCTGCATGGGCTTGGCCAGAGCTGACTGAGGAGACCACGCTGGGCTCGGCCCACCATGGCTGAAGTCCAGCAGGGGCCTCTTCTAGTTGTACCCTATGCCTGCCAGGGAGGGGACAGGGCTTCCTCCCCTCGGTCAGTCATGCTCACACCTCGAGAGCTCGGCCACCTCCCGCCAGCCACGTGGTCTGCCGGAGCCCTTCCCCCACGCCACGTGCCATACCTGAGCAGTGGGGGAGGGAGCCAGTCCAGTGTCCATCCAGCCCGCACATCCGGGTGGCGTTTCCCACCAGAGTCCGCTTGCCGGTGCAGCTGTAACGCACGACTGCCCCCACGGTAAAGCTGTCTCCGGACATCTGGGAATGAGGCGGGGAGCCCGGGTGGCCACAGGACACCACTGTGGGGAAGAGCAAACGGCTCAGCAACTCTGCGCAGGGAAGGACCGTCATCACACAACACATGCCAGGCTTCCTGTGGGCGGAGGCAGGGAGGACGAGAAACCCTGGGTATCTACTGAAAGAAACTTCCCACTGGCGTCGGCAGACAACGCCCACCCGCCTCACTGGGCAGCTTCCAGACGTGTGACAGGACTAGTGCCTGCTCAGCACGTGGCAGGTACACAATAACATTAGTTTCTTTTCTTTCTTGCCCCTTGTGCATACCTCTCCCTATTTCCTCCCTGCCATGGGACACACCCACGGTGTCCTTGGCAGGAAGGTGGTACACAGAGTATACATAAGATGAAACGGGAGATCTGCCATCCTTGGACTGTCTTCATTGGCCACAGCTTCCAGAATGAGGGCCACGACGTCTTACAGTCACCTCATCAATTGTCCCCAGCCTGTCCCCTGCAAGCTCCCTTTCCTGAAACACCACGGTGTAGCTGTGAAAGCCAGTGATAAGATCAGAACACCAGAGCTGAGAGGTACAGGCTAGGGCAGGGTGACACTGTCACGTCACCGGGCTTGGGTGCCTGCTGTTCTTGTTGCAGGTGGATCCCAAGCTTCTCTCGTTTACTCCGCACAGAAGTATCGTGTGCCTGTTACGTGCTAGACACTGTTCTGTGTGTTTGGGAGAACAAAGTCTGTGCTCTCACAGAGCTTATATTCTAGTGGGGAAGACAGACTGCACATAAGAAAATAAACAGGTAATTCCCGGGGGTGCTGCGTCAGGAAAAGGGTGTTCGGGAATGAAGTGAAGGTGCTGTTTTTGAACAGGGTGGTCGGGGAAATCTCTCTGAGGAGGGAGACGTTTGAGCAGTGACGTGAGTGCAGTGCAGATGTCAGTGACCCATGAGGTGGGGGAAGGGCCTGTGAGGGAAGGAGCATCAGGTACAGAGGCCCAGAGGCCAGAGTGAGCATGGTGGGTTTGAGGAACAGCAAGAAAGCCAGGGATGCTGGAATAGGATGAAAAGGAGACGAGGCTGGAGAAGTTGCTAGGAGCCAGATCACAGCATGGCATCTGGATTTTTATTATAAACGTCTGGGAAGCCACTGGAGCCCTGTGATCTGATCATACTGGTGATTGTGTGGAGAAGAGACCAGGGTGGGGCAAGCAAGAGGGAACCGTCACAGATCAAGAAGAGACGAAAATTACTAGAACGAAATCTTGGGGTCTAGTAGGAGACCCTTGCGGTCCTGGCTTGCACCCAGAAAGGGCACAGGGCATGGCATGGATGCCACGACAGGTGACCTACGCTGTCCTGATAATGGAATTTTGGCGGGGTATAGGGATGGCAAGAATAGGTCTTAGGTGTCTTCACTTCTCACTGTGGTCTTAATATGGGCAAACAATGTTCTAAATGCTTACGGCAGATTACCTGCAAAGACTGCTAGCAGCGATTCCTCTCATCAAGAGGTGGAGTCTGTTTCCCCTCCCCTTGAATCTGGGGTGGCCCATGGTGGAAGTGATGTCGGGCCAGCTGTGTCCTATGGGGCCTGGCAGCTTCTGCCTTCATTTTTTGAAGTACTACTGCTGCCATGCAAGGAAACCTGGCCTCGACTACTGAATGATAAACAATCACGTGGAGGGGGGACCATGGAGAACAGTCACAATGCCCCAGCCGACAGCCAGCGTCAAGGTCACCAACATGTGAGTGAGGCCATCTGGCATCTTCTAGGTGCAGTTGAGCCACAACAGCCAATAACATGCAGGGTGGACATGAAGGGCCTCCACTAAACCCTGCCTGAATTGCCAATCATAAGCAAGAAAAGGGTCATTGCATCAAGCCTCTAGGTTTTGGGATGATTTGTTACACAGCACATGATAGAGACAAAATGGGTATGTCACTGGAGATCCTGGGGCTGAGGGGTCATATACCGTGTGTGGGAAGGATACAGACTGTGGTGGCCAGAGGGCTGACTGTAGTACACCATCTGCAAAGGTGGCCCCCAACAATTGTCCCCATCCCTGAACATGCATGCCACCCCTCCGCTCCTAAAGGTGGAGTCCATCAGTCCCCTTCCCTTCAGTCTGGACTGGCCTTGTGCCTTGCTTTGATCAAGTGAATGTGATGGAATAAGGTTTTGGGAATTCTGAGATCTGGATTTAAGAGACCTTATAACTTCCTTTTTTTACCCTAGGAACCCAGCTTCCAAGTAAAGAAGACTAATCCAATCTGCTGGAGGGAGTGGCCACATGGAGACGCCACACAGAGGAGAACGGCCTTCTCCTCAGCCCCCACCTGGCGTCAAGGCCCCAAACACGTACGTGAGGCTGTCTTGGATCCTCCAGTCCTGACTGAGCTGCAAAGGGCACAGATGGGCCATCCTTGCTGTGATGGTTAATTCTGTGCCAACTTGACTGGCCACAGGATGCCCAGATATTTGGTCAAACATTCTAGGTGTATCTGTGAGGATGTTTCTGGGTAAGATTATAAATTGAATAGGTAGACTGAGTAAAGCAGATCCCCTCCCCAGTGTGAATTGGGTTCTTCCAATCCATGGAAGACCCGAGTTAGACAGAAAAGACGGAGTAAGAGAGAATCCTTTCTCCCTGCCTATCTTCAAGCTGGGAGATTTGTCTTCTCCTGCCCTCAGGCTCAGACCCAGACTGGAGCTACACCATCAGCTCTGCTGGGTCTCCAGCTTGCTAACCATAGAACTTGGGATTCTCGGCTTCCATAATTGCATGAGCCAACTTCTTATACTGAACCTCCTGAGAAATAGACAGATATCCCCTACTGGTTCTGTTTCTCTGGAGAACCCAAGATAATACACCTGCTAAGCCCCACCTGAATATCTGGAATTTCAGAAATTTCTGACCTATGGAATTGTCAGAAAACAAACACAGTTGCTATTTTAAGCCACTAAGTTTTAAGATGTCTCGTTACATAGCAATAGACACCCGATGCCATGAGCTTCAAGCGTTATACCATTTATTCCCTAAGATGACCCTATGAGGTCGGCACCGCTTTCCTCTCCATCTTACTGGGGAGGAGAGCGCAGCCTGGAGAGGACGAGAAACCCGCCCCAGGTCACAGACTTAGCCAGTGGGCCAATTAGTTCTGCTGGACTCTGGAGGCCACACTCTCTCTCGCACACTCTAATCCACTCCCTTCTGCGATACTGTTTCAACACTACCAACGAATTCTCTTCTTCCGAAAGGAATGGGCTCTCCAATTATAATTTAAATGATTCTGTGATTGTTTATTAGAGATTTTCGGACTTCCAGAAATCGTCCAAGTTTAACTCTCTAATGATATTTCAAAAAACCTCTTTTTAATGGAATTTAATGGCAGACATAGAGACACGATGATCATAGTGCACAGCTTAGCGAATTCTTACAAAGTAACTCTCAGATGGAAACTAGAGCATCACCAGAGCCCGGAAGACCCTCACGGCCTGTACCTGTCACACCTCCTTCTTCCCCACAAAGCAAACTGCTGCCCTGACTTCATGTATCATTGATTAGCTTTGCCTGCCTCTGCTTCCGGACTTTATATAAATGGAGTCACACACTGCAGAGTTTATATTTGACTTCTTTCATTCAACATTGTTTGTGAGACTCATCTTCTCTGTGTGTAGCAGTAGTTCATTCATGATTAACGCAATCTAGCAGGGCTGGCAAACTTCCTGGAAGGGCCAGATTGTATATATTTTAGCCTCTGAAGGTCACAGTCTCCGCTGCATAGCCTTCTTTTTCTTCCTTTTTTTGTTTTTTCAATCCTTTAAAAATGTAAAAACTGTTCTTAGCCCAAGAGCCATAGAAAAACAGGCCAAGGGCTGGATTTTGCCCATGGGCCAAAGTTTATTGATTCCTGCTATATAGTGTACCATTTGTATTAGTTATCTATTACCATATGACAAATTGACCCAAATTTAGACAACAATAAACCTTTTTTATTGCTCATAGTTTCTGTGGGCCAGGAATTTGGAAATGGCTTAGCTGAATGGTTCTAGCTCAGGACGGCTCATGAGGCTGCAGCCGGGATGTCTGCAGTGATCTGGAGGCTTGACTGACTTCCCCGAGTGACTAATCTAAGAGAGAAAGGCAGAGGTGCCACTGTCTTCCATGACCTAGGTTTGGAAGCCACACACTACCATTGCCGCCATATCCTACTGTTCACCAGACCAACCTGGTACAATGTAGGAAGATACCATATAAAGACAGTGAATACAAGAGCCAGGGACCATTGCGCCATTTTAAGGCTGGCTGCCACACCATGGCATGAATATACCACGTTTTATTTATCCATTTCCTGTTCACAAACATTTGGGTTGTTTCTTATTTTGGACTTTTGTGAACAAAGCTGATAGGGACATTTTTGTTCAAGTCAACTGGTGTACAGATGTCCCCGTTTATGTTGGCTACCTCTAAAGATTCCTGTAATAGTACTTGGCTGCATTTTCTGATGTTCTTATTTGGCTTTCTGACCCTTATCTGGGAGGATCTGAGGATAGTGCTAAATTATGGTAATATAATAATCTCTGAAAAAGTATATGCAATGATTTCATGAAAAAAATGAAAATTATTTCATTTGTCACAGGCACAGATACTTGGGTGTCTGTCAAATTAGCAACCAGATAGCTGGGTGCAGTGGTGCCCGCCTGTAGTCCCAGCTTTCGAGAGGCTGAGGCAGGAGGATCGCTTGAGCCCAGGAATTTGAGGGCGGCCTAGACAAACATATCAAGATTCTGTCTCTAAAAACAAAAAAATTATCAACCAGTGTATACTCTATTGTTTTATTCCCTTCCTGTTCTTTTAAAAGAGGAAGTCAACAATAATTTTTGTGACAAAACACAAAACAATGACAATACCATTTGGCTGCTGTGGGATAAAGAAAACAAGAAAAGAATGCGTGATACCGATGAAGGGAATGTGAATAGCTGCTACTGCATTTTGCAAATTGTCAGTAGAAAGATTTTTTAAAAATGTTTCTAATGTTCATACCCATGGGTCCAAATGGGATCTCTTCAGACCATTTCAATGGCTCTCTAGCTGCTAAATGCAAATTAAGTTTAAACATGTATATGAAAATAGGCAAGGTCTTGCATTACACAGAGTATACATGTAAGAATTTTGAAAAAAACTATACAATTGTAATAAAGCAAAACCCAATAATGTAAATAAGCTGTGCTCCCCAGACACTGGCTTCTGTTGTTTCCTAAAGCTCTAGAGCTGGACCATGCATTTTCTTTGGTCCCTGTATATCCATACCAATTAAAGCAGTTTGCCTTCAACTAGAAGGAATAGGTGATTTCCACGGACTGGCTTTGCCCCAGGATATGTAAAGTCCTCTATAGCCACAGCCCTATTCACAGGTACTTGTAACTTCTAGATGTAAACATGCAGTTAATCCACTAAAAAAGGTCAGGATAATCATGAAACATCACTGAAAATGGTTTTCCTGGGAGTCACCTGGGATCAAAAGAATTGGACTTCATTAAAATGAAAAACTTTCATGCATCAAAATACACTATCAAAAAAGCAAAAAGACAGTCCATAGAATGGAGAAAATATTTGCAAATCATACATCTGATAGTATCCAGAATACATAAAGAACTGTTACAACCCAATCAAGACAAAGACAACCCAATTAAAAATTGGGCAAAGGACTGGAACAGACATTTCTCCAAAGAAGATATGCAAATGACCAACAAGCACATAAAAAGACGCTCAACATCATTAGTCGTTAGAGAAATGAAAATAAAAACCACGGTGAGATAGCACCTCACACATACTATAATAAAAATGGCTATAATAAAAAAGATAAACAATAACAAGTATAGGTGAGAATAGGGAGAAATTGGAATCCTCATGCACTGCTGGTAGGACTGTAAAATGGTGCAGCCACTTTGGAAAACAGTTCGGCAGTGCCTCAGGAAGTTAAACACAGAGTTACCATATAACTCAGCAATTCCCCTCCTGAGTATGTACCCAAGAGAATTTCACAACATATGTTCACACAAAAACTTTTACACAAATGTTCATAGCAGCAAAAACATAAAAACATAACAGCCCCAAAGTAGAAATATCTATTAACTGATAAATGGAAAAGCAAAATGGTATATCCTTATAAAGGAATAGTATTTGCCCATAAAAAGGAATAAAGTACTGACACACGAATGAACTTGGAAACACTTTTGCTAGGTGGAAGAAACCAGACACAAAAAGCCACATATATAATTCCATTTATATGAAATGTCCAGAACAGGCAAATCCATGGAAATAATCCACAGAGCAGATGAGTGGTTTCTAGGGACTGGGGGTGGGGAGGGGAATGGGGAGTGATTGCTCAGGGGTTCTTTTTGGGGTGATGTAAATTTTCTGGAGTTAGACAGTGTTGGATTTGTGATGGTTGTATAACTTTGTGAATATGCTAAAATCACTGAATTGTATATATTAAAAGAGTGAATTTTATGGTGTGTGAATTATATTTCACTAAAAGAAGAAAGAAAAACTGCCAATGGATTAAAACATCCAGTTGAAAGATTGTCAGTTAGGATTTACAAATCACAATTTTATGCTTTTTATATTTAAAAGCAAAATGATAAAAAAATACATTATGCCAATACTAAATGAAGGAAGCTGCTTTTAAATTACAGGCTTACCTGTTTTATTGTACTTCACTTTATTACACTTCACAAATACTGTGTTTTTTTTTACAAATTGAAGGTTTTGTGAGTGACAACTACAAGTCTCATCACAATTTTTCCAACAGCATGAACTTACTTCATATCTCTGTATCACATTTTGGTTATTCTCATTATATTTCAAACCTTTTCATTATTATTACACATTTTGGTGATCTGTGATCAGTAATCTTTGATGTTACTGCTGTAATTGTTTTGGGGCATCACAAACTGCACCTATATAAAAGGGAGAATTTAATAAATGTGTGTGTTCTGACTGCCCCACCCACTGGCCCTTCTCTCCCTCTCCTGGGGCCTCCATATTCCCTGAGACACAATAATATCAAAATGAGGACAACTGACAACCCCACAGTGGCCTCTGTGTGTTCAAGTGAAAAGAAGAGTCACACGTCTCTTATTTTAAATCAAAGCTAGTAATGATTAACCTCAGTGAGGAAGGCATGTGGAAAGCCAAGACAGGCCAAAAGCCAGGCCTCTTCCTTGGAACAGCCAAGCTGTGAATGCAATGGGAAAGTTCTTGCAGGAAATTTAAAGTGCTGCTCTTGTGAATGATAAGAAAGATAAGATAAGTGAATGATAAGAAAGCAAAACAGCTTTATTGCCGATAGGGAGAAAGTTTTAGTGGTCTGGATAAAAGATCAAACCAGGCACAGCAGTCCTTTAAGCCAAAGCGTAATCCAGAGCAAGGTCTTACCTCTCTTCAATTCTATGAAGGCTGAGAGAGGCGAGGAAGCTGCAGAAGAAAAGTCTGAAGCTGGCAGAGGCTGGTTCATGAGGTTTAAGGAAAGAGGCCATCTCTACAATGCAGAAGTGCAAGGCAAAGCCACAAGTGCTGATGTAGAAGCTACAGCAAGTTATCCAGAAGATACAGCTAAGATCATTGGTGAAGGTGGCTACACCAAACAATAGATTTTCACTGCAGATGAAATAGCCTCCTACTGGAAGAAGTTGCCATCAAGGATTTTCATAGCTAGAGAGGAGAAATCAATGCCTGGCTTCAAAGGTTCAAAGGACAGGCTGACTCTCTTCTAAGGGGCTAATGCAGCTGGTGGCTTTAAGTTGAAGCCAGTGTTCATTTACCATTCTGAAATCCTGGGGCCCTTAAGAATTATGCTAAATCTACTCTGCCTGTGCTCTACAAATGGAACAACGAAGCCTGGACAGTACATCTGTTTACAGGAAGGTTTATTGAATATTTTAAGCTCACAGTTGAGACCAATACTCAGGAAAAAATGTTCCTTTTGAAATATTACTGTTCATTGACAATACATCTAGTCACCCAAGAGCTCTGATGGAGATATACAAGGAGACTAATGTTGCTTTTATGCCTGCTAATACAACATCCATTCTGCAGCCCATGGATCAAGGAATAATTTAAACTTTCAACTATTATTATTTAAGAAATATATTTCATCATAAGACTATAGTTGCTATAGATACTGATTCCTCTGATGGATCTGGGCAAAGTAAATCAGGCAAAGCAAACCTTCTGGAAAGGATTCACCATTTGGGATGCCATTAAGAACATTCCTAATTCATGGGAGGAGGTCAAAATATCAACATGGACAGTAGTTTGGAAGAAGCTCATTCCAACTCTCATGGATAACTTTGAGGAATTCAAGACTTCAGTGGAGGAAGTAACTGCAGATGTGGTAGAAATAGCAAGAGAAGAGAATTTGAAGTGGAGCCTGAAGACATGACTAAATTGCTGCAATCTCATGAGTAAACTTGAGTAGATGAGGAGTGGTTCCTTGTGGATAAGCAAAGAAAGTGGCTTCCTGAGATGGAATCTACTACTGGTGAAGATGCTGTGAACATTGTTGAAATGACAACAAAGGATTTTGAATATTACATAAATTTAGTTGTTAAGTGGCAGGATTTGAAAGCACTGATTCCAGTTTTGAAAGAAATTCTACTGTGGGTAAAATGCTATCAAACAGTCCTGCAGTAGTATTACAGAGAAATCGCGTGTGAAAGGAAGAGTTAATCAATGTGGCAAACTTCACTGTTGTCTTATTTTAAGAAATTGCCACAGCCACCACCCTGATCAGTCAGCAGCCATCAAAATCGAGGCAAGACCCTCCACCAGCAAAAGGATTAGGATTGGCTGAGGGCTCAGATGATCATTAGTACTTTTTTGGGCAATAAAGCATTTTTAATTAAGGCACATACATTGTTTTTTTAGGCATAATGATATTGCACGCTTAATAGACTATGGTATAAACATAACTTGTATATGCTCTGTGAAACCAAAAAAATCCATGTGACTCTGTTTATTGTAATATTTGCTTTACTGCAGTGGTCTGCAACCAAACCTGCAATATCTCTGAGATATGCCTGTATAGTAGGATAATTACCTATTAATTATGTCAATATTATTATTAACTTTAGATAAAATAAGCACTGGGGCAAAAAGTTAACATAGCTAGGGCTACTTTATTCTGATAAAGCTTCATTTGACCAGAAGGCACAATAATTGGAAACTACCAGGGGCTCTGAATCTCAGCTGGCACCACTGTATACAGGGAATTGTCCATTTCCAGCTCGAACAATTTGTTGCTCCTAAATGGGGTGAGATGGCCTAGTCAGGGTCCTCAAGTAAGGGGCGTACGGGCAGTGAGTAGCTGTACCAGTCTCCTATTACACTGAGAGGTATAAGGGCATAAGGAAACGGAGTCGTCCAGACAGACTGTACATCATCCACCAAAGGTATGTCGCTGAACGGCCTCAGCTCAATGCCCATCACTCCTCTGGCATCTTCACCCCACCACTGGGAAAATGAGGGAAGAGTAATGCACAGGGTTCACCTTCAGGAACCAGAGGAAGAGCAGGAGGCAAGGGATTGCTTTTCTTATAAGGACATGTGAGGCCAGTGACCAGATGTCAGGATGCCAGGCATCTCCCCCACCTTTTCGTTAAACATGCTGTCTTCCTATCTTTTCTCAATAACAACTATGCAGTTACTGTTCACTGAATAGCTACTATGTACCAGAGACTATACTGACACTATTTATGGATTTTTTTCATTTTGTCCTCTAATAACCCTATGGAATAGGTAATAGCGTCATTTTTTTTTTTTTTTTTTGAGACAGAGTCTTACTCTGTTGCTTGGGCTAGAGTGTCATGGTGTCAGCCTAGCACACAGCAACCTCAAACTCCTAGGCTCAAGCAATCCTTCTGCCTCAGCCTCTCAATTAGCTGGAACTACAGGCATGTGCCACCATGCCTGGCTAATTTTTTCTAAATTTTTAGATGGCCAATTAATTTCTTTCTATTTTTGGTAGAGATGGTGTCTCGATCTTGCTCAGGCTGCTTTCAAACTCCTGACCTTGAGCGATCCTCCCGCCTTGGCCTCCCAGAGTGCTAGGATTACAGGCGTGAGCCACCATGCCTAGCCATATAGCGTCATTTTTATAGATGAAGAAATCAAGGCTCCGAGAGGTGAGTGGACTTCTCCCGAACCACACAGCTTGTTCAGTGGCCGAGCCCAAATTCAAATCCGGGCTGGTCTGCCTCCAGCACCTGTGGTGTTTCTGCTTCCGTCCTCCAAAGGGAAGGGGTAAAGCGGGGATGTGGTGTCCTGGTAGGCAGCCAGCTCTGAAGGAAGTGAACCCCGAAGTCCGAAGAGGTTGGTGGTGGCAGTACTAGAGAGGAAAGGGACCTCTGGCCAGGAGAGAGAGGACACACAAACTGGCATGGCAACTAGCCTAACTGGGGCTCGAGAAGGGCTCTGATACCCAAGGTGCAGTCAGAGTGACTGTGACACACATACGTGCCCGAGCCCACACACGTGCGCAGAGGGGAGGACCACTCTTTGGCAAGGGCCACCCCAACAGTCATTTTGAGTGGTGACATCTACTTACAGAGACACTGGGGGCGGGGACGGTCCCACGTGCCGTCTCCCTGGCAGCTGAGCACCGGGGTGCCCAGGAGGTAGAAGCCGTGGTTGCACTGGAAGGACACGGTGGTGCCGTAGCTGAACCTGTGCGGCCCGCTGGCGTGCACTTGGCGAACGCTGTTTTCTTGGTGTCCAGGGTCTGTACAGTTGATGACTATAATTGAACAGGACAATGAGAGGCAAAAACATGGATGTGAGAATTTTCCTAAAATGATAATTTGGAAGTGAAAACAGGCACATATTCCAAGTATAGCAAAACCTCCAGCCTGAAGCCAGGCAACGAACGAAGCAGATCCTATCCGGAAGGTGAGCTGCTCCTGAGGTTGCTGTGCCTCTCCCCCGGCCTTGGTCCATCCTTCTGCATCCCGATAGATACTATCTCCTTAGAGATGCCTTCCCCCTCCTCCCGGGCTGGCTAACCACCCACTTCCCAGCACCCCCTTGCACAGGCCTCTACTGCTCCCTTCCCACCTGCACTGTGATGCAACTGACCACAGGGGTCCCCTGAGGGCACAAACATCTAGTCTCCGTCCGCCTGATCCCAGCACAAGGTGCCTCCCGCAGAAAAACTCATCAAGTGTAAAACTGACGCATTTGAACTGACTTGAACAGGGGTTGGGCTCTTTTGGAAATAGTTTTCATCACTTTTATGAGCATAGCAGGGAGATATTGATATCCTGGGGGATAAATTTGACTTTGAAATGTTAAAGTGTTTTAAAAACAGTTTAACTCAAAATCAGAGTGAGATTTTAGAGCAATGACAATATTATTCATAACCCATTATGTGTGCTTTTGCTTTCAAACATCTTCACATAAGTCTCAGATTCATCATATGAGGTGGGCAGGGAAGGTATTTTTAAAAAATCTTTGCTAAGTCTTTTAAGGTATAAGGTATTTTTATCATTGATGAGCCTCTTTGAGGCTTCAGTACCATTAAAAAGCCTTTAAAATCTTTAGAAGCTCTTCCTAAACATTCCAAGTGGGGCCAGCACACCCTTTGCCCAGCCCGCCTGCTGTGTCTTGGTTTCTTCTTTGTGCTTTTTGTCCTCCCCCAACTCTTCATCTCAACTCTTAGACACTCTGCTTTTTATTTTTCATGCCAACCCTTCTGCTACTTAAACATTTCCATCAAGAATGGGGATCTATTAAATGTGGTTACAAAGGAGCTGTAGCAGCCGTTTTACAACCACGAGGAAAGACCAAGCTATTGCTCTTAACCTCACTGAGCAGGTGCAGAAAGGATACTACTTCTAAATTTCTTGTTTATGTGAGGAAAATAAATCTTTTTTTTTTTTTTAAAGAATGGGCTCTATATGATAATGGTAATTTATTTGTTCTATGAAATGTAAACAAGAAGACCTGAACACTGAAACTAAGTTTCACTTTCCTTATATAATCCATGATGAAGTTTACACAGCTGTATTTATGAGTTGACAAAGTCCTCATTTCAGACCCTTCTCTGCCCCAGGTCTCCCCTATCTGATCAGAATGAGGCCAGGACTGACTTCATTGGCTTCTGCTCCTGGGCTACAGAACCACAGATGGCAGAGGCAGTGGGGAGCAGAGTGGGAGAGAAGAGTGACTCACTTCTGCAGGTGGGCAGCGTGTCACTCCACTGCCCGCTGGCGAGGCACTGGGACCGGGCAGCCCCCTCAGCCATATACCCAGGGTTGCAAACAAACTTGACCACGTCATTGAGGTTGAACTGGCTGCCCTGGGTGAGGCCATTGATAGGGTTGCCTGGGTGTCCACAGGTGATTGCTGTAAGCAAAAAAGAAGAGAGGTGAGCCCTCCTATTATTCCACACCCTCCAAATTCATTCTCTTCTCACCTGGCATCGCTCATGCACATCAGTGAAGTTCAGCCCTAAGTCTAACTTCAGTCTCTTTTGATGTAAAACCTTCATTTCCTGAAATTGTCATGGGGACATTCCATCTTCCTTGAAGGCATGTCCATAGCTTGGACAACTTAAGAGAGATCATTTTGTGACTTCCCAAGGGGCGTTAGGCTTGGATTGCAGCTCTCTGTGGTCCGAGTGGTCAGTCCTATCTTATTTCTGCTGCCTGGGCTTTCTGGGTGCTGCAGAGTTTTGCTGGGCGCTTCTCAGATTCCTGCCCTGCAGCTCTTGGGCAGCGGAGGCTTGAGGGTCTGAAACATGGCCTAGACCAGAGCTCCTGCTGCCTGGGACGGAGGCTCTTTCTGGCTAGAACTGGGGGAGAGGGCAGAACTCAGAGTGCAGTGGCTTTGCTATGACTGAGAGGGACAGGTGGGAGCAAGTAGTGCAGGCAACTCTTTCCAGTAGCACAGCCGTGCGATGGTTAATGTTATGTGCCAACTCAGCTAGGCCACAGTACCCAGATATATGGTCAAACATTATTCTAGATATTTCTGTGAAGGTATGCTTTAGATGAGATTAACATTTAAATTAGGAGACTTTGAGTAAAGTAGGTTACCCTCCATCTTGTGGGTGGGCCTCATCTGATCAGCTGAGGTCTTAATAGAAAAAGATTGGGCCAGGCATGGTGGCTCATGCCTGTAATCCCAGCACTTTGGGAGGCTGAGGTGGGAGGATCACTTGAGGCCAGGAGTTTGAGGCCAGCCTGAGCAACACAGTGAGAACTCATCTCTACAAAAAATAGAAAAACGAGGGTGTGTGTGTGTGTGTGTGGTGGTGTGTGCCTGTAGTCCCAGCTACTTGGGAGGCTGAGACAGGAGAATTGCTTGAGTTTGGGGCTGCAGTGAGCTCTGATGAAGCCACTGCATTCCAGCTCAGACAACAGAGTGAGATCCTGTCTCTAAATAAATAAAGAAAGAAAAGAAAAGAAAAGAAAAAAGAAAAGACAAAGACTGACATCCCTGCAAGAAGAGGGAGTTTGGCCAGAAGACTGCTTTCAAACTTGAACTGCGGCCCCTTCCTGGGTCTCCAGCCTGCAGCCTACACTGTAGACTTTGGACTTGCCAGTATCCACAACTGAGTGAGCCAGTTCCTTAAAATAAATCCTCTGTATATACACACACATCTGATTGGTTGTTTCTCTGCAGGATGCTGAACTAACACAGGCTGTGATGGGCAGAGGGATTAGGCACCATTGGAAGGAAAGCGGGGTCCTCATGAGGCTGGAGTGCTTTGCAGGGTCGTGTGCATAGAAATATCTAGACCTGCCTTTCCTGAGGGCAGAGACTATGACACATTCAATTCATGTTTATCCACAACAACTGATACGTGCCTGGCACACAGGAGGTGCTAAGGAAATGCTTATTGAATATGGTCTCACAGGCTGAGAGAAGCAGTAGAAAGGGAAGGTCAGTGGTAGCAGAGGAGAGAGTTACAACTAGGCTGAGCTCACTACGGGGGCAGGAGGGCAGGAGAGCCAGAGGGGGTGGGGTGGTTAGCCTTGGGCAGGGAGAGACTCTTCTGCTGAGGCGGGAGGGAAGACAGCGAGGATGGATGCAGATGGGAGGGATGTGTGGGTCGGGGAGCAGACAGTGGAAGGAGTTACTGTCTGATGGCTTCGATCATCTGTGCAAAATGGAAAGCAGTATTGCATGGTTAGCTAGTAACTGCTGGGGTTTGTATGCATGGACTCATTTAATCCTCACAACCCCGAGAGGTAGGCACCGTCATTGTCCCCACAAGAAAACAGAATTTCAGAGGAGTCAAAAGACTTGTTCAAGAAGCACAGTTTCTAAACTCATCTGAGTTTCGAATCCAGCTTCTCTGACTCTAGGCTACCTTAACTATTCACTTTAGTTATGTGCTGAGAATATAGCTAGAGGCTGTGGAGTATGGGTCTTCAGAAAAGAGGTGGAATTGTGAAATTGCTGTGGCAGGAATGACAAGAGGGGCCACTGGGGAGAGCTGGGAGGTTCTGAGAGTCTGGTTGACACTGGAAATCTTGGATTTGTATGTGATGGCAGCTAACGCAGTGCCTAGCACAGAGGAAATGCTACAAACATTAGTTCTTTTACTCTTGCCTTCCTCCTTGAGATGCTTGGGCTCGGTGTAAGAGATCCAGGATTCTGTGATGGGGCAGGGTGTCAGCGTCCCCACCACCTCCAACATCATCAGCAGCATTGTCATGACAACAACAACAACGATGACAAGGACGACAGCTGCTGCTGCTCAGCATCCGTGTCAGGCACCATTCTAACCATTTTACATGTATTGATTTATTTGATCCTCACGATAGCCTTTGAGGTACCTGCTTTTTATAGATGAGGATACTGAGACCGAGGGAAATAACTGACTTTTCTACAGTTACGTAGCCATAGGGTATCTGGCGCTGGAGGTGAGCTGTGAACCCAGGCAATTTGGGCCCCCGTCCCAGTGCCTGACTACTTCACATGCTGCCTTTTAACACAGTCCAGTCTAACATTCGATGTCAGGGCCAGGCCGAGATTTGCCAATATTCTCTATTATTATTCCCTAAACCCTTTCACGCGTACCATGTGCCAATTTCCTGAAGGCATTTGAATTTGCATCTTCTGGATGAAACTAAATATGCTTTGTTTGGACACATCTGAAAGAGTGACTGAATATAGATGGGTCTTGCCTTTTTTATTTCTGAGATGGGATCTTTTTATGTTGTCCAGGCTAGTCTTGAACTCCTGGGCTCAAAGGATTGTCCTGCCTCAGCCTTCTGAGTAGCTGGGATTATAGGGATGCACCACTGTGCCCAGCTTGGATCTTGTTTTCTGTAAAGCTAATACTTAAGAAGTTATTAAGACTAATTTTCATGCATTATTTATTGAGCAAATCTTATTTTTTTATGACCCTATCCCATATATGAAAAACCAAATGAAGAAGAACTAAAAACAAAAACCTGCCTTACAAAAATTAAGAGGAAAAACCTGCACTTTATATAAAGGCTTATTTTAAAATTTAAAAAGTGAAGAATTTTCCAAATTACTTCTAGGCACCAGAAGATAATGGTGGTCTTAAATCCAAAAAAAAAAAAAAATGCAGATTAACAAGAAGAACAAATAAAAGTATAGAAAACTCAGGCCTGTGGCATACCTAGAATGCAGAGAATGCTACAAACTTTACATTTAAGTAGAGAAATAAACATTAAACCCAGGCAGAGTTATTTCTCATGCTTCTGTTGCAACCTTTCATGGACAGCAAGACTGTATGGAAAAGAGAAGAGAGGAAGGGGTGAAGGCCTAATACTGAACTTAAATCACTGCTAGAAAGAGAAAGACCATCTTAAATGTGACTATATTGAAAAGGAATCCTGGTATGTCAGTGCACAGCTACAGGAAAGGGACATAACAGTGTGTGTGATTCTCCCCCATTGCTTCTGGAAGAAAAGAAAGAGACATCCTTTGGGCGATAAAGGGAAAAAGAAGTAAAGATGGCAAAATCTGGGGTTATGCAAGGCAAAAGAGAAACAAACAGACAAAAAATGGAGGACACACAACCTCTCCCTTAACACATAAAAGCCTCTATTAAAAAAACAAACAACAAAACAAAGCCAGGCCAACATCCATAGGAATTCGAATGAGGAAAAGGAGTAAAAATCATTAAAATAAGAGTCTGTTACACTGACAGAAGAGGATACTCTTGTAAACCATCCTAAAGCCACAAACTAATAGAGAACATCAGCCTAAATCTGTACAAAGCTACTCTAAGAATAAATAGGAAAGAATCAAAGCATTCGACCTGATGAAAATCTATCCACCAAAAATAAAATACATGACGTATAAAAAACCGTAGCAGCACTCTAAACTGAACTATAGGGTGTCAAGTCAGCATTTGGAGAGATTAAAAACCACCTTGAGAATCAGAAAATCAAAAACTAAAAGCACAAGTGGATAAAAAGTCAGAAGAAAATAAAAGATAACTGATGACACACAGGAGGGAAATAGAAGAAAAAGATAAAATCAACCGAGAAATGAAGACTAAATTATAAAAGGCCCAAGGAAGAATATTCCCAAATGATAATTACTAAGAGTTATTAAAAAATTAGGCACACAACCAAGGGAATTAAAATGAGATAAAGAAAGAAGGAATAAGGATAAAGGATAAGAGAGAAAGAGGCTGAACTAGGAGACAGGTAAAGAAGCAGCAATATACATATAATTAGAGATGATGGAGAAGGAAAACAAAACAGGAGGCCAACACTAGTGTTTAAAAGTATAACTTAAGAAAATGTTTCAGGAATAAATGAAGACCTGCATCTATATATTCAAAGGCCCACAGAATACCTGGGAAAATTATCTTGGAACAGTCAACTCTGAGGCATAACCTAGTAAAAATATTAGACTTTAAGGATAAAGAAAGAAACAGCAATCAGGACCCAGAAAACCACCAAATAACCTATAAGAAAAATAGAAGTAAACTAATATTATAATTCTAAGGGTCAAATAAATAGAAACAGAGAGAACAGTTGCTACCAGAGGTGGGGAAGTGGAGAAAATGGGGAGATGTTGGTCAAATGATACGAAGTTGCAGTTATGTAGGATGAATAAGTCTAGGGGTCTAATGTGCAGCATGACTATAGTTAGTAATACTGTATTGTACACTGGAAATTTCCTAAAGAATAGATTCAGGTATTCACACCCCCATCCCCAACACAAAGGTAACTATGTGAGGAGACGGACATGTTCATTTGCTTGACTGTAGTAATCATTTTACTATAATATATATTAAAACACATGTTGTACACCTTAAATGTATACAATTTTAAAAAGCATGGTGCTAGAGGGAAAAAATTTAGTAACATGCAAAGCAAAATAATGATAAAGGAGAATTTTTAAGAAAGTCAAAGAAAGAAATGGTGACCAAGGCTTTTATATCCAATCCAGCTATCCTTCAAGTCTTAAGGCAGGCCTCCTCAAACTACGGCCCGCAGGCCACATGTGGGTGTTTTTGCTCGTTTGTTTTTTTACTTGAAAATAAGATATGTGCAGTGTGCATATCAATTTGTTCATAGTTTTTTTTTTTTAAACTATAGTCAGGCCTTCCAATGGTCTGAGGGACAGTGAATTGGCCCCTGTTTAAAAAGTTTGAGGACCCCTGTCTTAAGGTATAGAACAACAGTTTTAAGCATGTAAGAACATGGAAAATATTATGCAAAGGAAGGTTTATTGAGGAATCTGCTATCGACTGAGCTGGACCCTCCTAAGAGACAACTGGGAAAACAGCAGCAACATAGGTGAGCTTTTAATACATTTAATTGTAGATCTGGGAATAAAATAAAAGTGAGGGAAAAGGGTAGAATAATAATATATGAACACTATAATAATGTTTTATGGTCTGAAAAAGTAGAAATAATGCAACTAAAAATGGAAAGTGAAAGGAGAGAGAAAAAGGAAGAATAAAGCTCATTGACTGTTGTACAGTCAATAGGTGAAAGTCACAGGATACTATTAAAAATTGACAAACTAGGTAATAAAAGTTTGAATAAGAAAACAGGGGTCTAATGGCATTAAAATGTTACAAGTACAAAAGTAAACAATAGAACAAATATACAAACTTTCTTAAATACCAAAAGAAATGGGAAATAAAAAGCAAAGGAAGCACATCATACAGAGAAATACCATAAATATATTTTACACACATAATTGCATAAAACATGACAGAATTAAGACCAAATGTATCAGTCATATCGATATATGTGAATGAGTTTAAGCAGCCTACTAAAAGAAAAAGATTTTCAAATTAGCTCATGAGGCAAGACCCAATCTATGCTGTACATAAGAGTCATACTTAATTTAAGAGATTCAGAAAGACTCAAATAAATGAATGGCCAAATGTATACCAGGCAAAAGAATGAAAGTTAGAGGTTGCAAGCCTAATATCGAGCAAGGTAAAATCCACATTAAAAAATATTAAAAGTGACAAAGAAGTCATTTTTAAAGCCTAAACCCACAATTTGCAAAGGAGATATAATAGTTAGGAATATCTATGCACCAAATAACACAGCAATCATTGTTATATAACAGAAACCATAGAAAATGAAAGGAAAAATGGAAATACATAAATAATAGAAAACTTTAAACACATCTCTCAGAACAAAACATGTCGAGTGGACAAAAAATAAGTATGAATGCCAAAGACATAGACAACATAATCAATAAGATACATCTTACAAATATATATAGAACATTACACCCTAATACTCTTTCTTCTCAAGTGCACATGGAACATTCATAACAACTGATGAAATAGTAGGTGTCAAAGAAAACACTAATAAATTCCATGAAGTAGAAATATTATATATACTGCAATAAAATTAGAAATCAATAACATAATAAAAACTAAAAAGGCCCTTCGACATAGAAATTTAAAAATCCTTTTGTTAAAAATCTTCTAGGTAAAAGGGGAAATTAAAACCAAAATTACAGAATCTTTTTTTCTTTCTTTTTCAGAATCTTTAATAAATTATTAGAATCTATGGGATACAATCGGCAGTGAGCAAAAGAAATTTCATAGCCTTAAACACATCAATAAAAATCAATACAAATGAAAGAATGAAAATATATGAATTAAATTCCTAACTCAAAAGCTAGAACATGAACAAAAAATAAACCAAAAGAAATCACAAGGAAGGAAATAAACGATAAAGGGGAACACAGTAATTAATGATGCACAGAACTGAAAACAACACATGGAATGATTTCATCATTGAAAACAAAGTAACGACCATGCAAGACGCCTAGCTGATCTAATCAAGAGAAAAAGAGAGACCGTCCGCATTGAGCCTGAGCCGGGCGACTAGGGAGAGTGGCTGACATACTTACGCACACAGAAAGGGGTCTTGCCCGACCAGTGGTGATCCTGCTGGCAGATGCGCACAGACATGCCGATCAGGCGGAAGCCGGCATTGCACTGGTACACCACGCTGCCGCGGTAGTTGTAGTTCTCCCCGTTGATCTGTCCGTTGACAATGGGCTCAGGAGTCCCGCAGTGTCCAGCTTTGGTGGGGGATGGGGAGGAGCATAAGTCAAACACGAGCTTACAGAAAACGAGGTGCAGCTCGGTCAGGGTGCAAGGAGACAGGGATGGTGGGGAAAAGGACCAAGCATTCAACCCCCCATCGGCTGTCCCACCGCCCTCTGAGAGTAGCAATGCAAGAGTGACTTCAGGAGTCCCAGGCATGAAAGAAATGGTGTTGTGGACTTGGCAACCCCAAATCCCAAGGTTGCATCCTGAATGGCCATCCGTTTCTGAACTTTAGTTTCTGTCTCTGTATGTGGGTGGGAAATGATCATTGTCACTTTCCCGCCTCTGGGATCACCCCCCCCTGCCTTTTTCATCAACCAGAATTTACTGGTGGGGGCACCTGTGTCTACATTAAGGCAGCTGAAGCCTAGGTGCGTTGAAAAACACCATGTGAAAATATGCTTTGGCTAAATTCATACTTCTTTCTCCTTGAGGGGCATCTAGGTGAGTTTTTATGAAATGGAGTTTGGGAAGAGTGTATTTCTGGCATTTCCACCATCTTCCTTTTGCCGTGTGGAAAAACCCATGACTGTGTCCCTAACAGGGAGGACAGCACTGTTCACTTCCTGATGGACCATCTAATCTATCCCGTAGGGTTTGTGTGGCTGGGACTCTGTTTTGGACTTGAGGGGCCTGAGAAAGGAGTGAGAGGAGAGAGAACCTTAGAATCTAAGGCTCAGGCAGGATGTGGATTAGCCATGGGGAAATGATAACTTTGTCCTTTGTAAGCCAGGTTGTTTTTATGCTTGTCATTTGCTTAGTGTATATGTACATATATGTGTGTGTGTGTTTGTGTGTGTGTATATGTCTATACTGTCTGTAAAATTTGCTAACATATAACATAAAAGACATTTTCAGTGTGTTGCAGGAATGTGTCTCTGGAAGTCTCCCAAGCTGGGGACCGGGGTTCATCATATAAGGGCCAATAAGAAGGGACTGTCTTTCTGATCAGAATGAGAACCTCTCAAAGGCTTGTCCCATCAGACTCGAAGCTCTACTCATCCTTCTGGGTGCCCTAGAGAAGCTAGCTCGGGGTTCTAATCCTGCTAGACGCCCAATAGTTGGTGTTTGGATTAAGCATTTTATGTCGGTAGATGAAATGATACGTTCAAAGACCGGATCCCAGCTGTGGAAAGATGAACCTGCCTCAGGAGGAAAACAGGGCGGGAAAGGCCCGGCGGGTCACTCACCCAGGCAGCGGACTTCAGAGCCGCTCCAGAGCCCGTTGGCCATGCACTCCCGCACGCGGGAGCCCACCAGCGTGTACCCCGAATTGCAGGAGAAGATGGCCGTGGCCCCGTAGACGGACAGCGTCCCGATGCGGTGCCCGCTCGGGGGCAGGGGCAGTTCTCCGCAGGAGATGACTGGAAGGATCACAGAGCGCCAGTGAGCCGAGGGGAAGCACACGTGCTGCTGCTGATCAGCGAGAATCATGGCAGCGGTGAGACCTGTCTAGCTGTACCCGGCCCGAACTGCTGACCAGGATGCGGGTGGTGACACTGACGCGCGCGATGTGACGGCGCAACTGCAGGTGTCTCCAAAAGCCCCCGAGGAGCACCCAGGCTGGTCTCGAACTCCTGGCCCCTAGGAGCCCCTGGAACAGCTGGGATTACAGGCGTGAGCCACTATGCCCAGCTCTGAGGGGTTTTTGGATGCCCAGGCTGCACTGCAGACTCACGACCCACAATCTCCGGACATAGGGCCAGGCGTGTGTATTCTTACAAACTCCTCAGGTGGCTCAGACGAGCCCTGCGGCTGGGAAAAGGTGGCGACTCTGCGTGCCCCTTAGTGCCTGGGCGCACACAGCAAACGACGCTGGGGCCCTCTTTTGCTGGGCTCGGCCAGCAGCCTCGTGCTCCTTCGCCACCAAGCACTGGCCAGAGCCTCTGGCTGAGTGTGCTGTGAGGCCAGCCACCCGGGCATCACAGCGAGGCCGTCACACGCTTGCAACTTTACTCTGCCACACCTGGTTCCATTCCACTTTATACGCCGTGTATAAAGACACAGAGTATTGGATGACAGGTGCTGGAAGACTCCGCTCCTCCTCCCACCCAGTCTCAAACTCCCTCTTCTCACTGACCAGCCACCTCCTTCTGCCTCTTTACAATCACTTTCTTCCTCTGCGACACCCTCGCTGATTACCTAAGTCTTATGAGCACGTCCCTATCATAGCGGATGCGTGGTGAGCTGCTCGGAGCCCGTTTAGGGACAAAGGACTTACTGCCCCAGCTACTGGCAAACACCCCTTGGCTCTTAGCTCTCTTCAGGCTGCCTTGGTTCAAGAGTCCTCCACTCTACGTTCATGCTCCCTCCCTGGGCCAGCCTGCATCCAGTGACTGGTCTTGCCCCAACTTGTGACAGTTCTGAAGGGCCACCCCAGCTTCAGAGGTCCTCAGGGGTGGGGTGGGGGTCAGCTAAGGCTTTCATTGATGCTGCATCAGAGCTCAATTTCTCCTCCACCCTACTCTGCTTCTCTTCCCTTCCTTTCCCGCCTGCAGATGGTGATCCCAGGAGCACTCCCTAGTAAGCCTCTGTCTCAGCTGCGTCCCAGGGGCCCTGGCCTTTGAAACTATATTCAAGAACCAAAGAAAAACAGTGAACAGTGCAGAAAGAAAGGCAGATAGACTTAGGTCACACTTAGGCGGCCTGTCCCATGTGCTATGCCCATTCTTCCTACACACACTCCAATTTCAGGTCTTATCACACCACATTGTCATTGCTTCTTTATTTGCCTGCTTCTCCTGGAGACGATAAAACTCCTTGTGGGCAGGAACCAAAATCTTTTACCTTCATAACCTCTGCAGTATGTGGCATATAGGGCATACAGCAGGAGGCCAATGAATGTTCAATAAAGGAATTAGTGGATGCTCATCTGGACAAAGGTAGCTTTTAATGATATGACAAGATGCTATGAAGTATTAATAATTTCTTAAAGGAGTAGGCAGTTTCCCAACTCTTGATTCTGGGTGAGTGTCCCCAGAGAGGTACACTGCAGTCCCTGGTGATACCCGCCTTCCCCTCCCAAGTCCCCCATGCACGAGACAGTTCATGTGGCAGGTACTCTGCCACACTCATCCACCCTACCCTCCTGGGCTTACTTTGGCAGGTGGGCATAGAGTCCCCGAGGCTCCATTTGCCATTGGCCTGGCAGCGGATGACCCTCTGGCCAGTGTAGTAGTAGCCAGGGTCACAGACCAGCATCAGCTGAGCCTGGAACTGGTACTGCGTCTCAAAGATGAGCCTCCATCGGCCGTGCTCCACACCGATGCTGCTGACATCGGGACAGGCCACAGCTGGGGGGACAAGGAGCAGGGAGCAGGAGTAATTAATTAATTGTGGAAGACATTGCTGGAGCCCTGATCTAGAGACTTGGAGGCCTTCATGCAGTCATCATGAGTCCAAGAATCTCCAGTCCCCAGGTAGGTTTGGTAAATGAATGACATGAGTGGGTGGGGAGTGTGGCAAACTGGGGAGCACGGATCTGCCAAACAAAATCTAGAAAAAGGGAGGTGGTACTGTGTCCATGGTGACTGCTGGATGTGAGACTGCAAGTTCCATTCGGTCAGATCCTCATTTTGCAAGAGAAACCAGAAATCTGGACTTTTTATGTACAGTTTCCTGATTTTAAAATGTTTCAAAGCCATTCAAAATCTGTTATAAAGCACAATGTAGGCCAAATAAAACGAAACAAACACCCGTGTCTTTGGACTGGCTATGGCCCAGTAACCTGCCAGTTTGTGACACTGGCCTAGAAGTTGTTATTTTAGAGTTCTGTGACCAAGGGACAGTCAGGCAAACTTTCTGACAGTTTCTCCATCTACAAGGTAGTGGGCCAGGTCATTCTGAAGTTCCGTTGTGGTTTGTGGAAACATCTCGGGGCACAGTGGCCTATCATTGCTTAGAGAGCAGGTTTGGCTCCCCTCTCCTCTCCCTGAATGCCCAGCCCCCCATCCACAGGTTTTCCCTCATTACTGTGCTTTTAGCTCACTCCTTGCAGGAATCTTTTCAGCGGCCCACCCGCCCTTCCTTACACCCACCTCCAGCACCCAAGGACTCACGGACACACTTCGGAGGGACATTGTGGTTGCTCCACAGGCCTGAGTCCAGACACTCTGCAGTGGCCTCGGCGCCTTCCTGGAGGTGGTAGCCTTCACTGCAGCTGTACACGGCCTTGGTTCCCACCGTGTACTCCTTGCCAAACACCAGCCCATTCTTGGGGGCCTCAGGAAGCCCACAGGAAAGAGCTAGCCAAGGAAAACACGGGCTGTGAATGTTTCTGATTAAGATGGTTTTCTGAGATATGTTTTTCTTTCCTCTTCTCCCAAGGTTCCTAATCAAATTATACTAAAAACTTAGAAAAGGGAAAAGTCTCATAATAAAAAAGAAAATGAGATGGTTATCAGCATAAGATTTAAAAGAATTGGAAGACTGAATTATGTTGATGGATTAAATGGAGCAAAGAAGCTGTAGCCCCACATATATGGGAGGGAGCCTCAGGGTGAGACCAGTTCTCCATCTGTTCCCACAAATGCAGTATACAGGCATTCACGCGTCTACTCTCCAAGCAAAATAGAGAGGGGTTTCTTCTCCACTTAAGAGGAACTCCCTTGAAAGAATTAGGGCTGCTGGGTGGAAGGTGGCATCCCAGAGGAAAGCTCTTTTAATTCTAGGGCTTATGGTCTCTTGGCCTAAAGACTGGCCCTTTGCCTGCCCACCTCTGTCACCAATTCAACTTCTTATTCATGGGAGAGACCCGGTGGGCCAAGATATCCGTATATAACAACAACAGAGCTAATCCACATCTGCTGCCTGGAAAAATTATCCTAGCTTTTACTTTTTAAATATGTATAATCAAGGATCAGTATACATATGAAGAAAACTAGCGGTGTGAATGAGATAAACAAAGATAAGATTAAACAAAATTTTTAAAGCTCTGGTTTAGGAAACAGAGCTAATTTAAGAAACAGCAGATATATAATCTTTAAACTTCTGATCAGTATTATCTTGAGAAAGTCCAAGTGACATATGGTGTTCATAAATTGAGAACAGAATGCTTTGAAAAAAGAACAACAAAAAGGGAACAAGGAAAAGCTCTTTTAAATGAAAAATATGATTGTGAAAATAAGCATTCACTAGAAGGCTTGGAAATTAAAAGTATGGGACATGTCCCAGAATATAAACCATAAAGTGACAGAAATTGAGAGAAGAGGACTGAAAACGCAGAGAATCAGTCCAGGAGGTCCACCTGCCAACTGTTCAGAGCTCCAGGAAGAGGGAACAGAGAAAGTGGATGGGATGGAATTATCACAGATGAAAATTCTCAGAGCTGGAGAGAGACACAAGTCTTCAGATCGAAAGGGAGCCAGAGGCATGCAAGGAGAACAATTTTGAGATATATTACCACGGAATTTCAGAAGTCCAAGGACACAAGGACATTTATACAAGTTCCTAAAGAGAGAAAAAATATGACATACCTGTGAAGGTGTGACAACCAGATTGCATCAGACTTCCCATCTGCAACACTGGGTGTTCAAAGACAATGGAACAGAGCCTTTAAACTTCAGAAGGGAATTATTTGTAACCTAGAATATCACTGACTCAACTGGGCAAGCATGTGTGGGGGCAAAAACAAAGACATTTGCAGATATTTAAATATTTGGAAAATCTACCTCTCATGAACGCTTTCTGAGGAATTTACTAAAGGCTATACGCCATCAAAAAGAGGGAGAAAACTAAGAAAGGGAAAGATATGGGATACAAAAAAAATATGACACAACTAACTCAGAAGTAGAAAGAAAAGGAACCTCAAGGAGATAGCTCAGGAGAGACATGTGTGCAGCAGCACGGCTAGGGCTATATTCTGTAAGGAGCAGGGTCACATTACGTTTATAGAAGGACTACATGTTATTTAGGTAAGAGTGGACATTTGGCCTTTGAAAGAAAGTGATACTTACAAACCATGGTTGCCCTTTGATAGCTGAGAAGCTCTTGCAGATGGAGAGATTAATCAGGGTCACAGTATCCACTACTGCCCTCACACCCACCCCTCTGGCAGCTGGTCTAGAGCTCAGCCCTCTCACCCCCAGAGCCAGGCTGAGCCTGGGCAGAGGGAAGGCCCATCTATATTGACTAGTGATGATGCTTGGTGCTACTAGAATCTCCAGAACCAGGAAGAGATGTTGAGTTAGGGCTCCATTGTGATGTGGGGAAGGGTAGACTGTCCAGAGGGAGAGAGGCTGGAATATAAGATGGAAGCGGAAGTCGAAGGTTGCACATGGGGCCAAAAGAGGAGGACTAGGGACGCAGAAGGAACAAGGAAATAAGGGAGCATTTAAACATGAGACTCTCCTAATGCCTCAACAGCAAGACGTCGAGCTCCTTTGGTAGTAGCAGGTTAGCCAAATTGTCATATCAGATCAACTAACAGCCTAGCTCCCTTGAACCCTTTGGGAAGAAATACTTAGGTGCCCACTGATGTCTTGCATAGACAGCCACTCTGGTGCAAGGTGGAGAAGGAAGTGGGCAGCTACTTCTCACCGGCCCTGGCCTGGCCCTGCTCTCAGGGATAATAAGGGGAACAGAAGATAACTTCCCAGCCTGAGAGATGAAAAGCCTGAGTCCCATGATCTCAATGCCAGAATGCAGTGCCCCAAACCAGAGGGTAGGAGGAGGGGACCCCTCACAGAGCTTTGGAGGCTTGTGGTGGAATGAGATCTCTGAGGGAGAGATTATGTAGATGGAGAGAATGGCTGGGGGCAGAAAGAGGAAGCGTTGGGAGGCACAGGGACTCTCACAGGGAGTGCAAAAGTCATGGTTTGGAAGCCGCAGTAGGGAACGGAAAGAACGCCAGACTCTTCCTGGCCCTGAGTTATGTAGGAAATAAGAGGAGCCGGGGGGGATTAACACCCTCCACTTGAAAGGGCCACACCATAAGTGCTCTCAGAGGACAGCCACCATCTCTGGAGGGAAGAAGTGAAGACAGCCTGCTGGGCAGTGACCAAGGGCGTATGCCTGCTGGCCGGGGAGCATGAATTCCAGAGCACGAGAGGGAGATGAGAGGCAGGGCAGTGGCAGGAAGCTGAGGGTGGAATGGAGAGAGGACACACACAGCAGCGTGGGGACGAGTGGACAGAAGCCAGAGGGGCTGAATTTCGGGTGGCGACATGAGATAACAGAGACGAGAGGCTTGGTGGCTTCCAACTAGAGCTCTGAAAAAAAGACCTGTCTGTGCTAATGCCATCAGAGACACGGAGACGGAAGCCAAGTGACATTTGTCATTTGTGGACAGTCCGCTCTCTGTGACCTTTGCTCAGGGCTTGGAATAGAATATTAATAACGCATTGTTTTCATTCTTTGAGAAACGGCAGGCACAGGAGAGAAGGTTGTGAAGTTTGGAGGGGAAAGCTGTCATTAGAAAGTAATTCACCACACAGGGAACCAAAGAAAAACAAAATCAAACAGCAATGTGATTTCCTGTTTCTGACTATATAATTGGCAAATAACACAGCACATAACATTGAGACCGTGGGAGAAAAGACAGCTCTCATGTGCGGCTGGGAAGGAGAAATGAGGATAAACTCTCTGGGGTGTCAAAAACTGTAATTATCAAGAGCTGCAAATTTTGCACATGTTATGATTCAACAGTCTCACTTCTGGGAATTTATTTTAAGGGGATAAATATGGAATTTCATAAAGATGAAATTATACATTTATTTATTTTTCAGACGGAGTCTCACTCTGTTGCCTGGGC
>VSMD01016617.1:0-47084 GCA_008750895.1 Mirza zaza | reverse complement strand
TGTGGGGGTGGGGCTGTCCGAGACCCGCAGTCTGGAGCGGGCCTGGCCTCTTTCCACCGTCCCCAAGTCCACGGCTACTCCTGGGCCTCTGTCAGCAGGCCAGACCACACGCCACCAGGCCTCCCCTGGCTGTGATGCCGGCGGGGAGGTTCCCTGCGCAGGAACGCCACCTGGGCTGGGCGCACGGCCTCCCTTTGGGGGGAGGGTTGCCCTCTAGGACGCTGATCTGCCCCTGAAGGCACACACACCTCAGCAGGCTGTTCACGTATATCCCTTCTGTGCCCCATGCAATGCGAGGCCTCGGTGCACGGGATGTGGTCTGCAGGTCTGACCTCTGGGTCCCAGAGTTCAAACTTTGTCCCGACCAGGGAGACGAGTTCCTGTCCCCATTCACCCACAGGGAGCCCAAGCTGGGTCTATGTCTCTCAACCTCAGGCTCTGCCCCGTTCTCCTGGGATCACCGTGCCAGCAGCACCTGGGAGGGCTGGCGGGCAGAGAGCTCACAGTCTTAGTTCCCCTTAGTCAGCTGTAGGGCCCCAAAAGGGAAGGTCCCGTTCCCTGGAGGTGCCTCTGGCTGGTGGCTATATTGTCTCTCTGTCTCTCTGGGCAGCCGCGGGTAGGGTCGGGGGAGGGGAGGAGGAGGCAATATGGCGTCTGCCCTGCGGCTCGGGTCTGTGCACACGGAGGTGCCCCGAGGGAGTTGGGAGCCTGGCGCCGCGCCCGCTACTGGCTTACCGCTCACTGGCGGCGGTTGTCGCTGGGCTGGTGTCCTCAGGTCCCTCCGCTTGCTGGGGATCCCACCAGCAGTCCGGGATGCAGGGGAGGGGAAACGGCAGATCCACCTACCCTTCCCACTGGTCTCTGGGCTGCTTCGGGGGTCCCAGCTTCCAGTTCTCCTCTGCGACCTCCTCCCGTGGAGTCTCCCGTGGTCTCAGGTACTCCTCTTGCCGACCCTCATCTGATGTAGGCTCGTCTTCTTGCTTCTTCTAATTTCTGCTAGAATCTGTCTTTTCTTCAGAGACACTCTGTCTGGCGGTGTTTCTCATCTGGCATCTTCTCTAGTAATCCCTAATTTTAGAACATTCTGTTATTCCCCCAAAAAACCATTGTACCCATTAGCACTGCAGTCCCCATCCCCAACCCCTGGGCTGCAGACTGGTCTGTGGCCTGTTAGGAACCTGGCTGCACAGCAGGAGGTAAGCAGGACAAGCAGCAAAGCTTCATCTGTATTTATAACTGCCTCCCTACTATAATGCCCCACATTAAAAACATTAAAAATTACTGGGGAATAAGATGTGTCTTTTTAAAAATTGAGTACTAGGGAGTGTTGTATAGGCCATAAATACCAGTACCACGGTATTTTCAAATGTGAGATTATGAGCTGTAATAATCAGGGAAAAATTAAAATAGGTGGGCCACTAGGGAGACATGTCAGTTGGTAAGTAAAGAGGAAAATGGGCTTTCTTTCTGAATGTGGTAACAGTATGAGTGTTTGAGAAATGTATGAGGGACAGTGGGGAACCCAGCAGAGATGAAAAGTTTATACTGGGTGTGTATCCAAAGAGAGCAATGGATAGATGGTGCTAAAAGATGAGAACCTTGGATACCAGAGATAAAAAACACACAATTTTAAAGCTGGAAATATAACTTTCTCCTTTTGAACATAAAAGACAGGGACTCCAAAGCGGTTCATTGCCTCCACTGCCCATAGGGTCTAGAATGCAAATTTCCTGCCTCTCAGCTCTTTCTACTATACTACACTGTCTCTCAAGATTGCTCTTGGCAGGAGAAAGCCATTATAGGTTTGTTAGCTAGACAGTGTTTTGGAGAGCACAGCAGAGTGAAGAATAAGATGTGAAGAGATAGAACCACAGGAGAGTCTCAATCAGTGTTTTAATTCTCAAAAAGAAATTCATTGCTGAAGGGGAAAAAAAGCCTGCTGCCTAGGAAGACCTCCCAGCCCCTTGTGGCATTATTATTATAGTTCCTGCATTGCAGATGGCAAGAAAGATACAACACAAAAGTCCCTGTTTTTGAGGATCGGCATCTTTCTGGGAAGTGTTGTTAATGCTACAGTTAAGTTATACCTGTGTACTTTGAGGTCTGTCTCAGGTGAGTTGGAAGACAGCTGATCTCCATTCCTTGATTACTTCATATTCAGAAGTCAGAAAACTAGATATTAAATATATGGATTTACACAAAGACAAACTAAGGGCTTTCTTAGGAGCGACCACTCTAATGTATTTAATAGATAATTCTCTTAAGTAGCCATCTTTACAGTATGGAATATATGATTCTATATCATCACTACTTTTCAAGAAATGTATTCTTTTCAAGAAAAATATACTTTTCATATATTGGAAAGTGAGTTTTATGAATAGCCTTTAAATATTATGTATTTAATGTTTATGTACAAAATATTTTTGAGAAATCATTCCATTTAATCAGGCACTTAAAAGAATGAATTAAAGGTTCTTTTTTAGTAATAGTTTTTCTCCTAAGAAATAGAAACTTGACGACTTTATGAACTTTTTATAGCAAAACTTTAAGTGACTTCCTCTTAAGTCAATAGAAATAAAATAGTCTTGTGCTAAGATTGTTAAAGAAGCTTAAAGATACTGTATCATATTAGTGTGTAGGCAATAGTGCATCAACTCCTATTCAACATTGTATTCTTGCTTTACTGAAGCAAATATATTTTATATGAAGTCTTGAGAATGTCTAATGTGTTTCCTGTGCCTTTTCTGGGTTCTGAGATTTATCTTGTTACACAAAACCATTCTGCCTTTTGCAAATGAGGCTATAGTGTTTCCTTTTTGTTTCATAGATGCTATTGTGTGATTAGCTAACTGGGTAAAAGGCTATACAAATAAGTATTTATTGATCACTGCTCCTTGCTCAGCATTATGTTAAGTACAGATACAAATCAATGAGACAATTCTGAATTTTCCAGTTTTCTGTTTCCCTGGATATGACAGCTCATAGAAGGTAAAATTCCTAAGGTATTCTTTGTTGTATTTTATGGAGAAGCATGCATATTATGAAAAATAATCATAGACTTCCCAAGTGTGTAACTTCTACAAAATGCATTTGAAATTATGCCTCTATACGTGCTATTAATATATTAATGCATTTTTTCATTGTTTATACAGTTCTTCTCAGTGCCATCCCTTGCATTAATGTTTGCTTTTGATTAAAACTTCAACATAGGGCACATATCATTTTATTAGACACATTACATGTCTCTAAGTGCCAATCCAAAGTAGGTGTGGCTTGAATTTTTATGTGAAAACAAAAAAATACTGGATAAGAGCTGTTATCCAGTTCTGGATTGTAAGAATATGAAATATTTTTATTTCTCTATACTCCTCTGTATTTTCTAATAGCCTAACATAATTTTATACATCTTTATATATATATGCATGCATGTATAGATATACACACATATGAATATTTGTGTATATCTATATCCATATGTATTTTATAGCACCTCATGCTATCGTAAGTCCTGTGTCCTGCCCTTGAGAAAGATTATGTGCCATTATCAGAAGCTCAGAAAAAATAAGTGACTTATCTATAATTATTCAACCAGGAAGTGATGAAGAAGAGACCAGAACCAGGATTTCTCTAGCTACTAGTCTTGTACTTTTCCTGTTAAAATAAAAATAACAGGTGAAATTTTGAGACCACATTTTCTTTCAGCAGTATACATTTGTGTTACCTATTTTATGTTAAATATCTGGTATTCCAGAACTTAAAGTGTGCAATCCAGGCATGTGTGTGTGTGAATGGTCTACTGTCCTTTAGCAATTTGAAAGTTTGTCTTTTTTTTTTGTGTATCTAAAAATGTCTTATACAGTAAAATGCATGTATTAGACTCTCAATAATACCTTAAAGAATAGGTTAAAAAAAAAAAAACATTAACAGTCATTGCTGCTTGGTTACAGGGTGATGTTTTTCTACTCATTTACACTATTCTATATTTTTTAAAATTTTCTATAATGACTACTTCACAGTTTACCAGTCGTCAAAACTGATTTTTTTATGAAAAGGACACTGATATTCCTGAGTTCATGTTTTATTCTTCAAATAAAGAAGAAGTTTTATTCAACAAGTCCAAATATATCTTCATGATAAATATTTACCATTATGATATATTGTTTTTGTTTTTTGTTGTTGTTTTTTTTTTTTTTTTTTTTTTTGAGACAGAGTCTTGCTCTGTTGCCTGGACTAGAATGCCATGGCATCAGCCTAGCTCACAGCAACCTCAAACTCCTGGGCTCAAGCAATCCTCCTGCCTCAGCCTCCCTAGTAGCTAGGACTACAGGTGTGTACCACCACACCCAGCTAATTTTTTCCATTTTTAGTAGAGACAGGGGTCTTGCTGGCTCAGGCTGGTTTCAAGCTCCTGAGCTCAAGTGATCCTCCTGGCTCGGCCTCCCAGAGTGCTAGGATTACAGGTGTGAGCCACTGCACCCTACTTAATATATTGCTTTTTTAAAAATTCCATGACAGACTCCTTTAATAATCTTTTAGAGGTTATGAAACCTCCCCTCAAAAACAAATACAAATTTACATATTCACAAAATGTTGTGAAAAATTTCTGGAGATTCACAAACGCCCTGATGCTTATTCATTTAAACCCCAAGTATTGCTCAAAGCATGAGCTGCAATTTTCATCAGAATACCTAGGATACTTGCATGAAATGCAGATTCTCAACCTTGCCCCAGACTTTCTGAATCAAAGAGAAGCATGGGGCCCAGGAATCTGCCTCTTCAACAAGACAGTCCTTCCCCACCCTGCAAGCAAATGCAATGAAAAGCAAGTGAGAAAATCTCAGGACCTAGGTGTCTCTAGAGCTCCCATGAAGAATTCTAAGTAAGAAGAGCAAAAGCTAAAATAACAGAGAATATCCATGCCAGTCCTTGAAATTAGGAATCTGAGCAGGAATTTATCTGGTAGAGAAAGAGAGAAGGGGGTGTCCAGCTGAGGAAGGGACAGAGTTGGTCAGGTGGAGGCACTGGGTCACAGTGGCACTGTGGACTAACAATAAGTTTGACTGGGAACTGCAAAGGAATAAAGGCAGATTAAAGGGCTCATACTAAATCATGAACAAGACTGCAGAAGTGGCATGTAGAAGTCATGTGGGCAAAAATAGTGATGCCAGACTCAGGCTTCTGTAGTCTTGAAAAAAGAGTTGATATTTAAAGAAGTCTTAGTGACATATAGCTATGTTACGTTTCTCATTCTAAGAGTGTAAGGGGATCCCATGCACAAGTATGGAAATAATATTTACCTGGGGAAAAGACAGAAGATTTGAAGATCATGAGATCTTCAAAAGCTATTCCAGAATTATAAAATGTTAGTGATTAGAAGAGACCTTATTATCTCTTCCAACTTTCTAATTTAAAAAAATGCTTTGGAGTTTATCAAATGTTTATTGTCATTTGAGGCAATACTTCCATGACGTAAGATAACAGGTAAATAATATAATCCATATTTCCTCATTTTATGGTTGAGATGACAAATAATAATTTGCCTCTAGGACACACACTGGCAGAGTGGAATTTGCAAGGAGTTCTACTCCCAGATTATTTCTTAAATTTCACAATGCCCAACCTAGATAATAATGTAGTAGTTGTGCTTTATGCTATGTATCTATAAGCAACCTTTGTCCACGTAGTACACATTGCAGATGACAAAGTGCAATTGTGCATGGGGACAGCTGTAATAATACCCTGAAGCCTGCTAGCACCTGGCACCATGAACTATGGTAGCCCTTTGGAAACACTGAAATTTGAGTAGCTTGTAAAGATAAAAGGAATAATATTCTACAGGAGCATAAGTATTTTCAGAAAATGTGAAATCAATAGGTTGGATTATATTTGTGGTAAATGAAACATAGGCTTTGGAAATGACATTCGATCATTAGGAATGTCAGTAATCCTAGATAAATGTCCACAAACTCATAAGCAAGTGAAAGTTTGTGTCCTGGTTAAATGCCCTAATAATTTGGTATTTTTTATTTTTCCCATTTTTTCATCCATTCATTATCCATTCAACTGTACTTACTGTTGCCAGTCACAGTACTAAGTGCAGGAAATAAATTAGAGGATAAAACTGATATGACTCATGGAATTTATAGACCAGATAGGGAGACAGCCATTAAGCAAATGATATGCACAAATAAATATAAAATTAAAACTTTTGTTAAGCTCTATTAAATGAAATCAAATATTATTTTAATTTACATTTGGTGGTAAAGGACAGCTCTCAAAAGAGATAGCATTTAAGCTGAGATCTGAAAGATGAATTAAGTTTTGCCAGGTGAAGATTGCGGGCAGTATCCTCCAGATAGAGGGAAGAGCATGTTCGAAGACTTTGAGGAAACCTGGAGAAGGTTGATGTGGCCAGAGGTCCAAGAATCAGAAGTCTGTCTGTCAAGAGAAGAGGTAGGCGAGGAATGAGTTCAGGTAGGGACATTTAACATAATCCAAATCAGCCAGAGGAATCTTAACCCCAGGTGCTGCTTGAAAGTGGTCATTCTGACCCGTGTGAGTTTGCATTTTGGGGAGAGAGGAATAATTTAGACTGCCAGAGTGCAGTGTTTTCAGGGACAGATTGTTCATATTGTTTTACAACAACCTGAATAGAAGATTTTCAACCAAGAGTTCATAAAAAGAAGTTTGTCTTGGTTGGGCAAGTTTACTATATTCCTCTTATAGCATTCAATATGTTCTATAATAGTTTTAGACAGTATAAAATGGTAAGATGCTATTTAGACCTATACGGTTAACTCAGATTTTTAAAACAATAAGATTCCCTGATGTTGGTGCAGATTTGGGTATGTCTGTGTTTCCTCACATGGCAAAAGGGTCTTTGCTGATGTAATTATCTTAAAGGATCTTTAGACAGTGAGATTTTCCAAGATTATCCATGTGGGTCTAATATAATCGCAAGTGTCGTCATAATAGGGAAATGGATGGGAAAGAGACGGAGACATGAAATGGAAACAGAGGTCAGAGTGACAGGGATTGCTGGCTTTGATGATGGAAGAGGGCCACAAACCAAGGAATGCTGGTGACCTCCAGAAGGTGGAAAAGGCAAGAAACAGATTATCCCTGAGAGCCTCCACAAGGAATCAGCTCTGCTGACACTTTGACTTTCGCCCCCTAACATCCATTTTGATCTCCTGATATCTAAAACTGTGTTGTTTTAAGTTTGTGGTCATTAATTACAGCAGCAATAGCAAAGTAATACAAAATAGATATGCCAATTACTTGCCCAAGGGCCACATCACTAGGAAGTGATGGGTGAGGTATCAAACCTAAATCTCTCTGACTCTCAAAGTCATGCTCGTAGCAGTATGACTTATGTGTAAATAAGGGAAGAATGATCTCCGTTGAGATTTTATTATTAGAGATTTATTCTAAAAGTCTGAATTGTTTGAGAAAAGAATATATCACAGTAGAGATTTTGAATTAGTTCTGGTATCACATCAGCCTTTCAGATGTCATAATTCCCCCTGTCAATAGCTTGTAAGACAAACTGGCAGGCCAGAAGCAAATCTTGAGTGAGAAAGAGGATGTGACTTGTCCAAATGCTCTTCTTTTTCCTCTTCTCCACCTACTAGTAGTACTATCACCATGACCTACTTATTTAAATTCTTGAATGCTTATATGAAATTAATGTATGTATATCCTTTACATGTATTAACATTTTAGTAAAGACCTTTAGTATACTGCATTGCCATTCAGGCTTTATGGTATGTAACTAGAGTGAATGGGAAGAATAAAAAGGAAAGAAGTTGAAAGAATGGCAGCTTCTGATACGTTTGATATGTTTGAATCTATAGAAAGCTGCCCTCTATGTAGCTGTATGTCCAGATTCAAGTCTGGACTGAGTGACAGATGTGGCCAAACATCCTAGGGAATGGTCTCTGGGAATTTATATAGCATAAATAAATAGTTTTTTAAAGTAACCCAAACAGGGTAATTCTAAAGGTTACTTTGAAAAACCAGTTTAGATTAGACGTGATGGCTCATGCCTATAATTCCAGCACTATGGGAGGCCAGGAGTTTGAGACCAGCCTGCGCAACATATCGAGACCTTGTCTCTACAAAATATTTTTAAAAACTAGCCAGGCACGGTGGTGCATGCCTGTAGTCCCAGCTACTCTGGAAGCTGAGGCAAGAGGATCGCTTGAGCCCAGAACATTGAGGTTGTGGTGAGCTATGATGATGCCACTACACTACAGCCTGAATGACAGAGTGAGATGCTGTCTCAAAAAAGGAAGGAAGGAAGGAAGGAAGGAAGGAAGGAAGGAAGGAAGGAAGGAAGGAAGGAAAAAAAAGAAAAAAAGAAAAAGAAAAACAAGTTTAAAAAAATCCCTTAGCCACCCAAGAAATGAAATACTAGATCCTTTCCTACTACAGAGGGAAAGGAAAGGGATAAAACAGGTTGGATATATTATATTTAAATAAGGTCTGTAGGAGGCATGAAATGGAAGCAGAGGTCAGAGTGATGGTGATTGCTGGCTTTGAAGATGAAAGAGGGCCACAGACCAAGGAAGTACCTGACATGTCCTGGCTGTCTGTCCTCAGGAAACAGCATAGGGCTAGGACTCGGGCCCCTCACCCCTGACCATGGAAGTTAGCATAACCTGGCCTAATATTAACTGCATGGAAGCTAAAGCAAATAGTTTCCTAATTGCCAGAATTCAGCCCATACTCATATAAGGAAAGGGCTAAACCATTTGTCTTATGAGTAATATTTTTCAGGACCACTGGAACAAGAAACTGATATAAGCCAGTAAGACACCTTGCTGCAGAGAAACCAGACCTATCTGGATCTAACTGCCTCAAGCCAGAAGAGACCCCCCCATTCTGACCTTACCCTGACTTTTTCCTTATTATGATCTCATTTTAATGATAAAAATCATGCCCACAGATGGAGATTTAACATGCTAATAAGACATGATGCATGAGGAAGCATGTAATAGAACTATGCAGGTATAAGAAAATCTCCACCTCTAAATGCTTACACATCACCCTTTTCCTGCCTAAACCTCTTTAAAACTCTCGCTAAATTCCTCTTGGGAATCCAGCCTGAGGAATTTTTCCTTTGTGCTGTCTCCTTTTTGACTCAAGCATCAGCCCCCCAAAAATCTTGCCTGTGACTCCCATTGGTCTTCTTGCTAATTTCTATTATGTAGAGAGAAGGGCCTGTGCCAGTAACACTCAGAGTCTAGGTCATGCGCATTCACGATCATCCTAAAGGTTAATGTTTATCTCCCTTTTTACCTTGCTTCTAATTTTTCTAATCTCTATTAATATCATTACTTACGTCGTGCCCTGTGAACTGTTTAAATTTGTTTTTGAAAAGAGATACAGTAGAAATTAAGTTGAAATACACAAATAACTGGACTATCAGTTGCATAAAATTCGAAACTTGAAAGGGAAATATATTCTAAAGGTAAATTGTAAACGTAATCATTACCTTTTAGCTCACTTTGCAAGTCATGTAACTCATATTCATTCACTCACTTCCTCAATCTCAATTCCTTTCTTGCCAACTGTGAGAACTGATTACCTCTTCATCTTTCACATGATTCTGGTAGAGTCCATAATGATTTACTCTGGACTGCCTTACATAGTCTAGGCTACAGTTTTCTGATAAGGGCCTGCCTTGAGTCCTTTGCAGCATTGTGGTTGCAAAGACCAAAAAAAAAAGTGCCATTACTCTGATCCAGTTTGTTTGTTGAATCCACACCCCATCTTCATCATGATCCATCTTTAGCCCTGTTTCTATGTTTTTGTTGTTTTGTTTTGACTACATATCTTTTATCAGGTTTTCTGTGAATGCCTTCCTGATTTCTAAGGTTTCTATGTGCTGAACACATGAAAGACAACATACACTAATCAAGTGAATAGAAACATAGAAAATACAGTAGGGGTGGAGGATGTAAACACATTTCTGAAATCCTTAGGAGGAAGAGAAGAAAGGAGTGGAAGTGAAGGGGCAGACTAAATGAAAGACCAGTTATCAATTTGTAATGCTTGGATTTGGGTCATGATGTAACCCAAATAAATGTAAAACATCTGTTTTATATATGGCTAGACTTGGTTTGCTAGTATACTATTTAAGATTTTTCCACTTATGTTCATGAGTACATTGATCTAAATATTTCATTTCCAGTAATGTCCCTGTGGGTTTTTGGTCTCAAGGTTATGTGAGCCTCATAAAATGAGATGGATAGTGTTACCTCTTTGTCTAGTCTCTGTAAAATAGGTATTATTTGTTCCTTTAATGTTTGCTAGAATTCACTGGAGAAACCCCTCTGGACCTAGAGTTTTAATTCTATATATTATTGCTTTAGAGGTTAAGTTATAGGTTTATACAAATGTAAAATTGATTAAATTTTTGTCTTTATGGTATAATGTTTTTTGTTGTTGTTGTTTTTGTTTTTTGAGACAGAGTCTCACTCCGTTGCCCCGGCTAGAGTGCCGTGGCGTCAGCCTAGCTCACAGCAACCTCCAATTCCTGGGCTCAAGCAATTCTTCTGCCTCAGCCTCTTGAGTAGCTGGGACTACAGGCATGTGCCACCACACCTGGCTAATTTTTTCTATATATTTTTAGTTGGCCAATTAATTTCTTTCTATTTATAGTAGAGACGGGGTCTGGCTCTTGCTCAGGATGGTTTCGAACTCCCGACCTTAAGCGATCCTCCAGCCTTGGCCTCCCAGAGTGCTGGGATTACAGGCGTGAGCCATTGTATCCATATCCAGCCTGGTATAATGTTTTTTAAAACTTTTTAGCTTGAAATAATCACAGATTGACATGAAGGTGCAAAAGTAGTACAGAAAGGTCCCTGTTTCCTTTACCTAGTTTCCTTCAATGGTTACATTTTAAACATAACTAAAGTCCATATCAACACCAATAGATTGGCACTGAAACAATGTGTATGCACAGTTCTAGTCATTTTATCACATGTATATATTTACATACCCACAACTACAATCAAGGTACAGGACTCTTCCAACACCACAAAGAATGCCCTTTTATAATCTCACCTATTCTCCCCGTCTCCCCCACCATTGCTAATCCCTGGAAACCACTACTCTGTTTTCCATCTCTATAACTTTGTCATTTCAAAAGTATTATATAAATGACCTTTTGAGATTGTTTTACTACTCTCAGCAAGATGCTCTTGGTATCTATCCAAGTGGTCATGTATATCAAAAGTTCATTCCTTTTTATTGCAGAGTAGAATGTCATGGTTCAGATATACCATAGTGTGTTTAACCATTGGCTGATTGAAAAACATTTTGGTTGTTTATGTTTAGGGATACTACAAATGAAGTTGCTATAAACATTCATGTGCAGGTTTTTGTTTAATATGTTTTCATTTCTCTGGGATAAATGCCAAAGGGTATGACTGCTGGGTTGTGTATGTAAGTATATATTTAATTTTCTAAGAAATTGCCAAACTACTTTTCAGAGTGGTTTTATCATGTTATATATAGTCCCCCAAGCAATGTATGAGAAATCCAGTTCCTTCACATCCTCACCAACATTTGCTATTATCAATTTTTAAAATTTTGGCTATTATAATAGAGATATAGTGATAGCTTATTATGCTCTTTCCCTTATAATTGGAGATATTAAACATCTTCTCATGTGTTTATTTGCCATCTACATATCCTCTTCAGGAAAATGTCTTTTCGTGTACTTTGTTCATTTTCTAATGAGATTGTTTGGTGTTTTACTATTGAATTTTGAGACTTTTTAATATATTCTACATATGAATTATCAGATATATGATTTGACAATATTTTACCTAGTCTGTACTTGTCTTTTCATCTTTCTAAAAATTTTTATTTATTATTTTAGAGATCAGGTCTCATCTGTATTGCCCAGGCTGGACTCAAACTCCTGGGCTCAAGCAGTCCTCCCACTTCAGCCTCCCAAGTAGTTGGGACTGGTGTCATGTTACCCAGCTTTTCATATTTATAATAGAGTCTTCTACAGAACCAAATTTTTAAATTTTGATCAAGTCCCATTTATCATATTTTCTTTTTTGAATCATATTTTTGTGTCCAGTCTAAGAACTATTCATTAAGTTCTAGATACTACAGATTTTCTTCTCTTTTTCCTGAAAGTCTTATAATTTTATATTTTACATTTAAATCTATTATCCATTTGAGTTAATTCTTTACCCTGAAACATTAAGATTTGTTTGGCAAAAATAAATTCATATGTTTAGAAGTAAATAGTTAAGTGTTAGAAAAGTTCAGAAGAGGAAGAGGTCGGCAGAGGCCATAGGGTTTAAAGAAGCTCAGAGGAAATAGAACACATGTGAATTTAAAGAATCTGAATTTAAGGGGGAAACCCAGACAAGACCTCATAAGATTGTTATTGCTTCTTCAACTCCTAGTAAGTCTTATACAATTACAATTTACATCAGTTTTGTTTGGGTGTTTTTATGTGTTTGTGTGTGGGTTTTTTTTAATTGATCTACAATAGTTGTACATATTTATGGTATACATGTGATATTTTGATACATGCGTATAATGTATAATGATCAAACCAGGGTAATTGGGATAGCTATCACTGCGAACATTTATTATTTCTTTGTGTTGGGAAAATTCCAAATCTTCTCTTCTGGCTTTTTTTTGAGACAGAGTCTCTGTCACCCTGGATAGAGTGCAGTGGCATCATCATAGCTCACTGCAACTTCAAACTCTTGAGCTCAAGTGATCCTCCTGCCTCAGCCTCCCAAGTAACTGGGACTACAGGCATGGGCCACCACACCTGGTTAATTTTTTTTTTAATTTCAGAATATTATGGGGTACTCACGTTCTGTTTACAAAATCTGCTTTTGTATAGTTTGAGTAAGAGTTATAAATGTTCCCTTCACCCAGATTGTGTGCATTGTACCCATTAGCTGTGAATTTACCTGTCCCCTCCTCCCCCCACCACCTGCTTGATTTCCGTTCAGTTTTACTTCCATATGTGCACATAAGTGTTAATCAATTAGGTCCAGTTTAGCATTGAGTACACGTGGTGTTTGTTTTTCCATTGTTGCAATACTTCATTTAGAAGAATGGTCTCCAGTTCTATCTAGGTTGTTACAAAAGATACTAGATCACCATTTTTTTTTTTTTTTACCGCTGGGTAGTACTCCCTGGTATACATATACTACATTTTATTTTGATTTTTAGTAGAGACAGAGTCTCACTTTGCTCTAGCTGGTCTCAATCTCCTGAGTTCAAGCAATTCTTCCACCTTGGCCTCCCAGAGTGCTAGGATTACAGGAGTGAGCCACCCCACCCCGCCTCTTCTAGGTATTTTGAAACACATAGGTGACTTTTGACCAGTGCAGTGATTAGAGGTACTGACTCTTGTGTGGTCAAAAATAGAAGTATAACTTCTGACTTCCTCAAAATCTAACAACTAATAGCCTACTGGTGATCAGAAGTTTTATCGATAACAAACAATTGATTAACACATATTTTATATATTGATTATATACTGTATTCTTATAATAAAGTAAGCTAGATAAAAGAAAATGTTATTAAGAGAATCATAAGGAAGAGAAAATATATTTACTATTCACTAAGTGGAAGTGGGTCATCATAAAGGTTTTCATCCTCATTGTCGTCACGTTGAATAGGCTGAGGAGGAGGAAGAAGAGGAGTTGTTTTTGTCGTCTCAGGTGGCAGAGGTGGAGGAGGTGGAAGGGGAGGCAGGAGAGACAGGCACACTTGATGTAACTACTATTGAAAAAACTCCACATGTAAAGGGACCTGTGCAGTTTAAACTCATGTTCAAAGGTCAACCGTGCTATAAATTCTTCTTATTATAGTTGCCCTACTGTGCTACTGAACATTAAAACATTTCTTCTAACTATGTATTTGTATCCATTAACCAACCTCTCTTCATTCCCTGTCCTCGCCACTCTTCCCAGCCTCTGTCTGGGCAGAGGGGGGCAGCTGTCTTCAAGATTGCCGCCACGCCAGAAAGAGGTGGAGCTAGGGCAAGTAAAAATACCACTGTTTTCCTATGGTTTTTAGGTTGTCTTTTTCTTCATTCAGTGTTTGCTTGGCTGCTGTATACTTTGGATGGTTTTCCAGAGTTCTGACAATGTTGCTCCTAATAGTTTCTGCTTGTGTTTTTTAAGTTTCTATTGGCGGATGGGAGCTTGGAGCTGCCTGCTCTGCCATTTTGCTGTCATTCCCTGAAGAGACCTTTTTAAAAATCTGTAGTAATTATGTTGTTGTTGTTGTATAGATTAGACAGTTGGTTACTTGAAATAGTCTATTTCTATCTTCACCTAATTATTGAGCCTGATTTTGCAAATATATTAAACAGTAGTGATTTCTGACAGCATGATGATCATCAACACCTTAGTCCTCAAATATCACTGGGACTAAATAATGCTCCAAGCCTGTTGGTGTCACTTACAGGCGGAGGGGAAAAAACAGTAAGAAAAAATGAGAGGAAAGGAATGCAATTTTAAAAGAGATAGTAATAAGAAGGAAGGAGATGAAAAAACTGAAAATGAGTGAGTGGAAATGCCAGCACTTACCTAAATGCTGATGGAAGAGAAATGTACAAGTTTCCCCATCTGCCAACTTCTACTATAGTACTTTATGAAAAAAGACCTGGAAAAAGAACATTAGCAGTGATTGTTACTGAGTGGTAAAACAATATGTGATTTTTTTCTTTCTATATTTCTGTATTCTCTATATTTTCAATAATAAAGCATTTTAAAGTTAAAACTATTACAAACAAATGATAAAAATGTGCTGTGTCCAGTAAGAATGGCCTCTATTAACAAGTCTCAAAACAATAAATGTTGGTATGGATGTGGAGAGATAGGAAAACTCCTACATTGCTGGTGGCACTGCAAACTAGTTCAACCTCTGTAGAAAGCAATATGGAGATACCTTCAAGTGATACAAGTGGATCTACCATTTGATCCAGCAATCCCATTATTGGGCATCTACCCAAAAGAACAAAAGACACTATAAAAAAGACATCTGCACTCGAATGCTTATAGCAGCACAATTCACAACTGCAAAGATGTGGAAACAACCCAAGTGCCCATGAATACTTGAGTGGATTAATAAAATGTGGTATATGTATACCATGGAGTACTATTCAGCTATAAGAAACAACAGTGATATAGCACCTCTTGTATTTTCCTGGATAGAGCTGGAACCCATACTACCGGGTGAAGTATCCTAAGAATGGGAAAATAAGCACCACGTGTACTCACCAGCAAATTGGTTTCACTGATCAACAAAACACCTAAGTGGACATATAGAAATAACATTTATCAGGTGTTGTGTAGTTGGGGTGGAGAGGAGATGGGTATATACATACATAGTGAGTGTGATGCACACCGTCTGGGGGATGGACACACTTAAAGTGTGTCCCCCTGACTCAAGGGGGGGCAATATACATAACCTTAATATTTGTACCCCTATAATATGTTGAAATTTTAAAAATGTAAGATAAAAAAATGTACTGAGTAATATGAAAAAGGGGACAGGACAATAAACAGCACTAGAGACCTAACACAGCACTGGTCTTGCATTGTGGCTCTGTTCTCTGAGGTTTGACATCCAGCCTGTCCTCCACCAGATGCAATGCTTGCCAGGCCACCTCCACCCAAGCTTCTTGACAAGATAGAAGAGGGCAGTAAATTAGAGACCCCAAGACTGGGCTAGCTGCCTGCTGAGCCATACCCAGCAGGTCTTGATCGTATGAATACGAATACAAAGAATAGCTACCATTCATTAATGCCTGATAGTATTCATACTAATACAAAGAGCAGCTTACCTGTCCTTGCACCACTGAATCTTACATACATCATCACATATAATCCTCTCAGTATTCCTAGGCAGAAGATACTATTATCCTCATCGTAAAGGCTAGAAAAGTAACTTGCCAAAAAGCATCTATCAGAGCCAAAGTTCCCGTCTAATTTGGTCTACTTCCAAATCTCTGCTCCTACCCTTGATATACAGCTTTGTCAGCTGTCCCTGACCATCAAGGATACTAAACCCAGAGGGGACACTTACTTGAGCTTCAACAGAGACCACTGAGGACAGTCAGGAATTTAAATGCGCTCCTCTCCACCTAGGCTTGCCATCCCTACATCTAAAGAGGTTGCTGAGTAGGAACAGTCCTCACCTGCCTCACTGCATCTTTTCCTTCCTTTCTAATTAATCATATGTGCCATGAGTTGAAAGGTTCTAAAACTATCCATCAGTTTCCAAAGTGCCCTATCCTCCGGGATAAGCTTTGTGCCTCTAGTTGCACTCAGGGTGATGAATAGGGTGTTGTTATCTGGATTTTTACTTGATGAGCAAAGCAAATGCAATTGACTTATGAACAAGTTCTGCAGCTGTTATTAACTCTTTGGCAATTAAAGCACAAGACGAAACTTGTGTTCTGTCATGCCCAGGACTCCAGGAGGAGCCAAGCTAACTCCATAACAAATCAAGAAAGAAAGTGAAACATTGTTTTGAGAGTGCAAAAACATATATAATTAGATTCGCCTTCTTATTTAGGAAGTTAGAAACTGTTAGTCCTAAAACAGCCTTGAAAAGGGAAGTCCAAAGAATAAGGGGTAGTGTTCAAAGGTAATTGCTATTATTAACAGAAGGCTTCCTCAAAATTTTAACAGTATATTTTGAGGAAGGGTTTCAGAATGACTTTTTCAGTTTATGAAATGTTTCTTGTAATTTTTAAATTATAAAGTGTCAGGGAACCCATTTTAGAAAATGCTGGTGCAGACCCTTGCTGCTCAGTGTGTCCAGGCACGTGGTAGCTTATTAGACTCTCAGGGCCCACCCTAGAACTACTGAATCAGCAGCTGCGTTTTAACAAAATCCCCAGGTGATTTCTATGCAATAGTTTAGACTGATAAATAACAACAGCAGCTGGGTGTGGGGGTGGGCGTTTGTTTCCTGTGGGTGTGAGGAGTGGAGGTGGTAGGTGGAGCCTGAAGTGATCCTGTGTCTCACCCTGGGAGAAGCGACTGGGCAGGGAAGGTGAGCAGGTGGATGTCCTGTTGAGCACATGGTGGTCTGCAGGAGAAGGGTAGGTGGCCCTTCCAGCTAGGCGGGTGACTCATATCTGTGGCAGCAGAGCTCCCTTTCATTCAGTCCATGGTGTCTGGTGAGGGAAGCCGGTGACTGCGGATTAACTGCCCATCCTGGTCTTAGACCTTACAATTCAGAGTTTAGCAGGTTTTTAGTGCTCTGTTAAGCATCTTCATTGTATGGAATCACAGGTAATTTAATGTTAATAAGCCGTGTCCTCATTCCAAGACCCTCTGCTTCATATTTTCTAGAATTTCCTAAATGCCTCTGGTTCACTAACAAAACCTTCTACATTTTTTAGTACTGTCATAGATTTTGTTTAAAACAAGAACTTGCCTGAAATATTTCAACCCCAAACTTGATTTTCAGAAACTAGATTTCTAAGTTATAGAATTGACTTTAAAAGAGCATATAAATGAGCTACTGAATGAAAAATGGTGTAGAATTGTAGAAAATGTGGGATACTTTACTTAAATTCAATGTCCTGTGAAGTGGGGATGGTGATACTTGCTGGTGGGTTATAGTGATATACATGGTATATTTTCTAAAGTGTTAGAATTGTTATTATAATCGGTATTCATTTATGTCAATGTAAACACAGTATTAGCCTCACTGACTATGGACATACTAAACCAATGAGAATCTAAATTCCTGTCAATGTACATCTGACTATTGAAAGCAACAGAGCTTGACCTAGAACATGAAGTTCTGGATTGTTTATTTGTGACCATACATGATAAGGATGGCTAAAAGAGAATGACCATAGAAGAACAGGGAGACCTCATTTATAAAAGGGACAGTGGTCACCTGGCCTGCCAGGAATGATGGCAGGGAGAATGGAAATTCCCATGATCTTCACCATTCACTGGACCAAGGGCCAGCCCGAGCTAGCAATAACACCAGAATGTCTTCACATTGTTTTGCCTGTCAAAGAAAGTATTTCAAACATATTTAGAGGAGGATCCAGCCCAAACACATTTCTCTTCATAATAAGGTTATACAGCTCAACAGGTGGCTCCTCACCTCCCACTTCCCCTCCTTCCAAACTGTCATCCTTTGCTGTTGTTATAACAAAGTACTGCACTTGTTACTATAACAAGTTATTATTTCTCATGATTCTGTGGTTTGATTGGGCTCTTCTGGGCAATCTCATTCTCCAGGTTGGTTTTCAGTAATAGAGCTGATATTCGATCTTCACTTGTCCTTTGTGCTTTATTTCTCAGGTGTTCTGAATTTTAGGGGCAACGGTAACATCACCAACAGAAACTGCTCATGTAACCAACTTTATTGAAGAGCCATGAGTGATTAAAGGAAATTTCAATGTAAGGGGAAAACCTTAAATTATATGTTAATTATAACTCCCCAAAATACAGATTTAAAAAAAAAAATTAAGCCCTTCCCTGAGCTCAATCCATTTCCCTGTCTTGGTATCCACTCTCTTCAGAAAGAGGGAAAGTTTCAAGTTTCTCCTGTATGTTACAGTAGAAACCACACTCTATTCTTCAACAGAGCTAAAGTTCTCTTTCCCATTCCTTCTCCAATGGGCATCTCAAGACAATAACTTGCCATAAAACATTTCCCAAATCTTAACATGGAGTGAGGGCAGGAGCCTTATCAGACTGGCCCCAGATGGATCTTGATACCCTAAATCTTTGGGTTTCCTTGAGAAGTCACAGGTGGGAAATATGGCTGTGCCTCTTCCTCATTCTCCCTGCAAGCTCCTAATAGATTTCCCCACCCCACCCCCATATGTATAGCCCTTGAGGATAAACAATCAGAGATGGTAGAATTTACATCCATATAAAGGATGAGAACCATCTGTCCAAGTGCAGCCTCACCAGCAGATTTCCCTTCCCTCGACAGAGAGAGCACTTCATGGTGCAGATCAAGGTCCCTTCCTCTTTGTTCATTCTTTGTTTTCAGACCTTGCCCAGGAAGCTATTAATGTTTTAACATATATATATATTTTAAAAATCAGACCCATTATAGTGTCTTTCTAATAATACAGAGAATAAATGATGGCTACTCTTTAGCTATATAAAGCCCAGACAGAAGCACTGATTGTCAGTTAGCCTTTACTTTGAGAAAAATCAAATTCTTGGACACTAGTCTCTATAAGCAGAAGATGAGCAGTTCAAAGAATTATTTTCTCTCTGTCCAGAGCACACCCTAGAGGGGCTGGGTTAAAGAGGTGTGTTTTTCTTTCTGTGTGTATAATCTCTACATAGTTTATGAAGGCCATTCATTTTGACCATTTCCCCCCAGTGGAAGAAAATAATCTGAGGAAAAATGTGCAACATACCTACATATTAATAATAGTCAAATGTACCTCTAGAGCCTGTTGCCTGTGCACCTGTGTGCACTTTTGCTTTCACCGCATCAGACCACCAGGCAAAAGTGGTCAGTCTACATGGCCCCAGACTCTGACACAGTCCTTTGAGTGTCACAGTCCTTTGAGTGTCACAGTCCTTTGAGTGTCACAGTCCTTTGAGTGCCAAGTGTTGGCTTTAAGTTTCAAAGGATTTTGACAGATTTCTTCTTTAAGACTAAAGACAGCAAAACACACATTATGCCCCACCTCTTGGAAAAAGCTCCTAGTGTTACCAGCCTCCGAGTGGAAGTTTTTACAAGTTCTTGGTGTTCTTTGGAAAAAGAATTTCAGGACTAACCATGTAAGCCAAGCAAGCAACAGCTTTTTTTATTGAAACTGAATGTACACTCTCAGGGAGGAGAGAGGATAGGCTAGAAAGAGAGCACTGAGAGGAAGTGGTCTTAGATCTTTTGTAGTCTTACTAATTGAGGGGAGGAATGTTCAAGGCCAAGGGGTTGGCTTTTACTAAGAATTTGGGTAGTGAATCCTAGAATTGGGTTTCTTCCCATTTTTGTACTTTATATGGTTGTCTTGGAACTGGCATGATGATTTCAAGGGTGGAGAAATGTTAAAACCACAATGTAAATTATATAATTAGCCAAAGTTCATGTAAGGTGATGGAGATAGCTGACAAGCCAGTTGAAGCCAGTTCTTGCCTGCAGCTGTCAGCCCCTCTAATTTCACTTCTGCATAAATGTTTATTTTAATACCTGCACCTAATCTTCAAGCTCCTGCATCAGGTATCAGCCCTGTCTTTTAGTCCCCTACTCTAACACTAGCATATATGCTTAATTTATTGAGAATCTTAAAATATCTGACTGTAAAATTAATTTTAAAACTACCTCAAAAATTTAAAAGTAATTTAAAAACCTGATCAAATCTTCTCTGGATAATAGCGTGATAAAAAATGCACCTTGGCCACAGCATGGTAACTACTTGGTTGTAGATCTGAAAGAAATGGATTTAGTGAGGAGCAATTCGTCTCTTCTTCAAGTACTGGCTGTGATGGAGTAACACCCTCTAGCACACATGGAATACTGCATGCCAGCTAGCTCCCCTTGGAGGAAGCCCTTACTGGATTTAGTCTCTCATCAAGAGATCTCAATTCCACTGACCAAGTTCAGCCCCATCACCAGAGTCAAAGGTAGGTGGGAGTGTTGGCTACAGAGTTATTAATAATTTCCATCAATCTCTTTTACAAGTTGTTCCTGGCCACTGGATTTTTAGGAAGAAACAAAGCAGCCTCAAGTGTGCACGTTATCTAGCATTGTAGGAAGTACTGACCAGGTCCTACTCCACGTCCCTCCCAAAAGAAGACCTCATAGAACCAAAAATTCAATGGAATCGTTGCAACAATAGTCAGTCTAGAGCCTATTTTGGGTGACAGAGGTAATAGACATATTGTTAAAGAGCATTTCAGCTCATATTATTCTGGTGGGCCCCAATGCAGTAGGGGGGGGGGAACCCAACATCATAATGGGGTTCCTAACTTCAGAGAAGAAAAACAGTATATTAGTTTGCAAGGGCTGCCATTACAAAGTACCACACACTGGCTGGCTTAAACAATAGAAATGTATTGTCTCACAGTTCTGGAGACTAGAAGCTTGAGATCAAGGTGTCTGCAGAGTTGGTTCCTTCAGAGGGCTCTGTAAGAGAATCTGTTCCATGCCTGTCTGCTAGCTTCTAGTGGTTTGCTGGAAACCTTTAGTGTTCCTTGGCTTGTAGATGCATCATCCAGATTTCTACCTGCCTGTTCAGATTGCATTCTCCATGTGTGTGAGTATGTATGTCCTCTCATGGCATTCCTTTATAAGGACACCAGTCATATTGGATTAGGGTCCCACCCTACTCTAGTATGACCTCATCTTATCTAATTACGTCTGCAATGACCCTATTTCCAAATAGGAAATGCAGAAGTACTGGGGTTAGGAATTTTGGAGGAGACATAATTCAACCCATAACAGTAAGGAAACATTTTTTCTTTTAATCTCTTCTCTGAAAAGTAATGGCTGTCTATGAAAAACATGTATACACTTATTCTAATAGGTTTCATGCTTAAAGAACAGCTATGCTATCAGGTTATACTAGAGAGAATACTGAGAAGCAAATTAGAACACAACCCCATGGCAGCCCTCAATAGCTAGAGCAACACTGATCCTTGCATGATCCCTGTAGTGTGAGCTGATCACAGCACCACTGACAGCCTTGCCCAGTCCCTGGGACTCCTCCAGACTGAATGACTCAGGCTTGGACAAAATGCATGGTGGGGATGAGAATGGATTTAGGATTTATGACTGCTCATAGTAATAGGGGCTGGCTGCCTGAGAGATGGTTGAGATTGACCTGAAAAGACCATGCACTAAGATCTTTGGAATGGGGGACATATAGAAGACCCCTCTCTGTCAAGGGCCCTCCAGCTTTGATGCTATACCTGTAGAACTCTGGCGAAGTCATAGTTAGAAAGCACTTTGGCCCTTTTCCCATGGTATAAATCCCTTTGAAAACTTCCCTAATCTTTCAAAGAAAACAACTCTCCTGACAGGAAAGTCTTGATGACATGGAAGAAATTAGAAAGTCAAGAAAGGAGAGGGCCATTTTGTCTCCGGCTTTGACAGAGAAGGGACATTATCTGGTTAAGAGGACTATTTTTTTTTAATTTCAAAGTATTACTAGGGTACAAATACTTTGGTTACATAAATTGCCTTTGCACCACCTGACAGGTATGCCCATACCCCAGACAGTGCACACTGCATCTATTAGGTATGGATTTACCCATCCCCACCTACCCCTGCACCTGCCCGTCACCCTATGAATGTTACTTCCCATATGTGCACATTAGTGTTGATCAGTTAGTACCAGTTTAATGGTGAGTATATGCAGTGTTTGTTTTTCCATTCTTGTGATAATTCACTTAGAAGAATGGGCTCCAGCTCCATCCAGGTTAATACAATGGGTAGTTCATCATTTTTATGGCTGAATAGTATTCCATGGTGTGTGTGTGTGTGTGTGTGTGTGTGTGTGTGTGTGTGTGTGTATATATATACACACACACCACACTTTGTTAATCCACTCATGTATTGATGGGCACTTGGGTTGTTTCCACATCTTTGCAATTGTGAATTGTGCTGTTATAAACATTTGAGTCCAGATATGTTTTTTTCCTTTGGGCAGACACTTAGTAGTGGGCTAGTTGGATTTAATGGTAGTTCTACTTTTAGTTCCTTGAGATATCGCTATACTACTTTCCATAGAAGTTGTACTAGTTTGCAGTCCACCAGCAGTGTATGAGTGTTCCTGTCTCTCCACATCCATGCCAACATTTTTTGTTTTGCAATTTTTTGATAAAAGCCATTCTCACTGGAGGTAAGTGATATCTTATTGTAGTTTTGATTTGCATTTCCCTGATGATTAGATGTTGAGCATTTTTTCATATGTTTCTTGGCCATTAGTTTGTTTTATTTTGAAAAGTTTCTTTTATGTCGTTTGCTCCCTCTTTAATGGGGTCGTTTGATTTTTTTTCTTGCTGATTTTCCTGAGTTCTATATGAATTCTAGTTATTAGCCGTTTATCAGATCTATAGCATGCAAATATGTTCTCCCATGCTCTAAATTGTCTATTTGCTTTAATGATAGTTTCCTTGGCTGTGCAGAACTTGTTAATTTGATCAGGTCCCATTTGTTTATTTTTGTTGCTGCTGTGATTGCTTTTGGGGCCTTCTTCATAAATTCTTTGCCTAGGCCAATGTCCATAAGTGTTTTTCCAACATTTTCTTCTAGAATTCTTATGGCTTCATGTCTTAGGTTTAAGTCTGTTATTCATTGTGAATTGATTTTTATGACAGGCGAGAGGTGCAGATCCTCTTTCAGTCTTCTACATGTGGCTATCCAATTTTCCCAGCACCATTTATTGAATAGGGAGCCTTTCCCCCAGTGCATGTTTTTGTCTACTTTGTCAAAGATCAGATGGCTATATGAGGGCAGTTTTATATCTGGGTTCTCAGTCCTGTCCATTCATCTACGTCTCTGTTCTTGTGCCAGTACCATGCTGTTTTGGATCCTATAAACTTGTAGTATAGCTTAAAGTCTAGTACAGTGATGCCTCCAGATTTGTTCCTTTTGCTTAAGGTTGCGTAAGCTATTAGAGATCTTTTCTGGTTCCAAAGTGTGCAAGTATGATTCAACATACATAAATCAATAAATGTAATTCACCACATAAACAGAAGCAAAAACAAAGATGATATGATCATCTCAATAGATGCAGAAAAATCACTTGACAAAATTCAGCACCCTTTTATAAGAATTTTTAACAAAATAGGCATAGATGGGATCTACCTCAAAATCATAAAAGCAATATATGACAAACCCACAGCCAACATCATACAGAATGTGGAAAAGTTGAAAGCATTCCCACTCAGAACTGGAACAAGACAAGAAGCCCACTGTCACCACTTCTATTTAACATAGTGCTGAAAGTCCTAGCCAGAGCAATGAGGCAAGAGAGGAAAATGAAGGGTATTCAAATTGGGAAAGAGGAGGTCAAACTATCACTCTTTGTTGATCATATGATCTTATATCTAGAAAACCCCAAAGATTCTGCCAAGAGATTCCTGGTATTGATAAATAAATTCAGCAAAGTCTCAGGTTATAAAATCAATGTACACAAATCAATAGCATTCCTATACACCAGTAACAGTCAAGCTGAGAGTCAAAGACCCAATTACCTTTCACAATAGCTACAAAGAAAATAAAATACCTAGGAATGTATTTAACTAAGGAGGCAAGAGATCTCTAGAAAGAGAACTATGAAACACTGAGGAAGGAAATTGTAGAGGATGTAAACAAATGGAAAAACATATCATGCTCATAGATTGGCAGAATCAACATTGTTAAAATGTCCATACTACTCAAAGTAATTTATAGATTTAATGCAATCCCCTTCAAAATACCAACATCATTTTTCACAGATCTAGAAAAATAATTCTAATTTCTTTCTAATTTTAAACTTAGAAAATAGTTTCAGGGGAAAAAGTCACTGAATTTTGGAAAATGTTTTTGGGTTCATTTTGAGAAAGGATTCATCGTATTAGTACTATACTCATTAGAGAATAGCTGCAAAAAAAAAAAAAGTGGCAAAAATTGTCCGTCCTTTCAGTCTTGCTTTCAAAGTGGGGCATTCAGCCCATAGTTGTTGGTTCCAAATATAAGAGTTAGTACAAGACAAACACATATTGGCAGTTCTGGGTAATGGACAGGGGTTAATATGGGATGTATTTTAGTCTGAACACCTAGAAAGTGTTGTCAATAAAGGCATTACTGTTTCAATAGTTCTCCTATTATATTTTCTCAAATCAGATGTTACATTTCCAAATCAAATTTCACACATTTATAAAAGGTGACCCTTGGAAGTGTCTTTAGCAAACATTTCTGATTCCCTTATTTTGCAAATGAAGAAACAGACTCAAGAGAACGGTTTGGCTAACATTCTTCCATTAATTAGTGACTGCCTTTAGTGCCTGGATAGAGCAGAGGTTCCTAAATGCTAAGTGTATCAGAATCACCTGTAGGGCTTGTTAAAAATGAAGATTTCTGTGCCCCACTCCCAGGGTTTCTGGTTCAGTGGTTCTGTATGTGGGACCAGAGAATTGGAATATTTGCATCCCAGGTAATGCAATGCAGATGCTGCCGGTGGGGAGCGGGGCTTAGTTTGAGAAACACCAGTCTAGAGATTGTAAATATGAAGAAAATGGAAATTCAAAGAAACTAAAGCTTTAGATTTTTTATTGTGTTTGGATAAGCTCTTTGGGTTATAAGGATAGAAACTTGATAAGTTAATAGAAGCCTAAGAAGTCAATAGAAGCCTATTGTAAAGATATAAAATATTATATGAATTTAAGATACTGTGACGCTATGGATAGATATTTTTTTCTTTTTTCTTTCTTTTCTCCTTTCTTTTTTCTGTCTTTCTTCCTTTTTTTGATTTAGAGTCCTACTGTGTTGCCCAGGCTGGTCTTGAACTCCTGGGCTTAAGCAATTCTCCCACCTCAGCCAAGAGAGAAAAATTTGACATTTTTAAAAGGCAGAAGATGTGAGTGCAAAGAAAGACCATCCTGGAAAACCAGGTACTGCAGTTCAGCCAGGCTGCAAGGTGACCAGAATAAGCTGTAATTTACAGCATAATAGTAATCATTCAGAGTTCAATAAATGACCTAGTCGTACCTTGCCCCAGCAGATAAAGAAAATTCATTTACCCTAATGAAATGTAAACTTGGCTGCGCAGTGGAACCAGCTGGGGAGCTGGAAAACAAACAAAAAACCAACCTTAAACCTGGGTCCCACTGCTAGTGGTTCTGAAATAATTGATTTGTCATATGGCCTGAGCATTGATATTTTTGAAAGCTCCCCAGGTGATTTTACTTTTCTATTTCTTATATTTTTAATATGAAGTGGGGGAAGTGAGGTTCAATTCCCTCCCCCAGCTTTTCTTTTTTTGAGTTAGAGCCTCACTTTGTTGCCCTGGGTAGAGGGCAGTGGCATCAGCCTAGCTCACAGCAACCTCAAACTTCTGGGCTCAAGCAATCCTCCTGCCTCAGCCTCCCAGAGTGCTAGGATTACAGGCGTGAGCCACTATGTCAGCCCCCAGGTGATTTTAATGTGCTTCAGCTTTAAGGTGACTCATCTTCTCTCTGTCTCTGCTTCTTCTAGCCTTTGAGGCTGCTAGTCGACTTCCTCACCTTGCACTGGTTAGGAGAGCACAGCTGCTCATTACTCAAGGCCTCTCTGCTTGCATTCTTACGGTGTATTTTTTATCTGTTTATTCCCACTGCCAGCTAACTGACACTCCTTTGAATCTTGGTTTCACCTGTGAAGAAGACAGTATCTAATTAGTGTACTTCCTAACTCTCTATCCCTATTGGACAAAGCTCTGTCATTAAGCCAACTTCTAAGCTATTTACTAGCCAGGCGCCCTCTTGTGGCTCAATAAGCTGTATTTATGATGATGGATCCCGAAGAGCAAAGTATGGTAACTCCACGGACATAATGCCTTAGAAAGAGACAATAGGCATATGAGTTTTAGATTTAGCGAATAAAAATATAACATTCCCAGTGAAATTTGAATTTCAAACACAGTGAATAATTTTTTAAAAATATGAATGTGTTCCATGCAGTATTTGGAACATACTTATACTGAAAATATACCCAAATACTGCATAGCATATAGTTATACTAAAAAATTTATTCATTGTTTTTCTGAAATTTAAATTTAATTAGGCATCCTGTGTTTTTATCTAGCATTTCTAAATAGGTGGGAGTCCCTTTGATTGCTGTGGCTTGGCCTATGCAGTATACCCAGTAGTATGCTCATAAGTGTTAAACATCCAGCTCTGTGGGAAAACAAAAAGTAAAGAAAACACCTAAAAACCTTGATTTGAAGTGTTGCTCATTTCTATGATATAAATACTGACACCGTGGCTGATTTCAAGCTGCCAAGGTGATGTCATTAAATGGAGTTGAGAAGAGCTGCTCAGCATGTCATTTTATATTATATCCACCATAGATATATGATACACTAAATAACATCAAGAGCATAGGTAGTAGTAAAATGTAATAAAATGACCAAGAAGTGATGAGAGCAAAGCGAGGTGGGTGGCCCACCCAGAATCAGATCGGACTTCACCAGGGACTCCTGTAACCCCAGCCACGGGAGAGCTGCTCAACCTTATCAGGCCCTGAGACTAGTGTAGGAAGCTGCCTGGAGCCTGCGTGATGGCATTGCTCCAGAGGGGGAGCTCACACTGGGTCCCACACGCCTCCTGAGACACAAGAAGCTGTAGTAAGGAACCATTTTGAGAGGCCAGCCACCACCAGACTGCATCCTGCCCTGGGGCCCAAGAGACCCTGTATCCTGGCAGCCTCACTGATGCGTCTCCTGCATCCACCCAGAGGGATCCAGAGGCATGATGCTGGTTGGACTCAGTAGTGTGGCAGGTACCTCAGAACTCTAACCCACACAGTATCCCAGAGATGGGAGGTGCAGTGCATCAGGGAGGCTACCCCCAGGACAAAGGGAGCTGAAGTACACACTTGCCAGAGCCTGAGAGTTGCTTGCTGGGGACCTCTGCCGCTGACAGCAACCCTCCTCCATGCAGCAGTTAAGCTGCAGTGCACCTGCATGCTCCCTGAGGACGAGCTCTACCACTGCCAGCACCCACCTGCACGTGTTATCTGGGGGCCATGGACTGGCCTGCCCAGCCTGTTGCAGCCACCGCTAACATCAGCGCATGCTGCTTAGGAACCCGAGGGCTGTCCTACCACCACTATTGCCATCGCCTACTGCCATGGCCCCTGCATGCTGCCAAGGGACGTGAGGACCCACTAAGTTTCCCAGTCCACTGCTTCCACTTCTGGCACCCAAGCAAGCCACGGGAGGCCCAAGAATCAGCCTTCCTGGACCCACTAATGCTAGTACCAGCATATGCCACCCAGGCACCCAAGGAGAGGCATACTCAGTGCACCACTGCCACCACTGGTGACAAAAGACTGGCCCACCTGGTGTCCTTGTCCCAAGAAAAAGTTCAGCACAAGCTCCACTAACAACTGCACCTTAAGCCATTGAGGAAATCACAGACATGACTGATGCCATTTAAAGCTAAAGAAATCATATCAAGACTACACTACTGCACTCACCCAGATTCAAAGCTAAGTGCCCTACCCAACCAATGCATAGATACATCTACAGGAAAAAATCTCCCCTACACAGGCCAATCCAAAAAGTTAAAACAAGTATCTGTTATACCAAATACACAGATATCAACATAAGGACACAAGAAACATAAAAAAGCAAGAATATATAACACCTCCAAAGGAATACAATGTTCTCCAGCAACGGATTCCATGAAAAATAAATTCATGAAGTACCTGAAGAAGAATTAAAGATATTAAGCTCAGTGGGAAAAAAAAGAAGAATCTTAGTGATATATAAGAAAACACAGATTAAACAATACAAAGAAATCAGAAAAACAATTTAGGACATGAATGAGAAATTCGCCAAAGAAAGATATATAATAAAAAGGAAATAGAAATCCTGGAATAGAAGAATTTAATGACTGAAATAAAAAAAATAAAATCAAGAGCTTTAACAATAGACTGGATTAAGCAAAAGAAAGAATTTCCAAATTTGAAGACAAGTCTTTTGAAATAACCCAGTCAGACCAAAAAAAAAAAATATATATATATATGTGTGTATCTATCTATATATATAAAGAAGTTATATATAAGAATTTTTAGATATAATTTTTAGATATTTTAGAATTTTTATATATAAATTCACACACGCACGCACACATATATATATATGAATGAACAAAGCTATGGGCTACCATAAAGCAGACAAATATTTGAATTGTGGGTATTCCTGAAGGTGATGACAAGGGTAAAGGCATAGAAAACCTATTTAATGAAATAACAGCTGGAAACTTCCCAAGTCTAGCAAGAGATTTAGATATCCAGAAACAGGAAACTCAAAGATCCTCAAATAAACACAACCCCAAATATCTTCTTCAAAGTACATTACAGTCAAACTGTCAGAAGTCAAAGACAGAGAGAATTCTAAAAACAGCAAGAGAAAAGCATCTAGTCACATATAAGGGAACACCCATCAGACTAACAGCGAATTTCCCAACAGGATCCTTATAGGCCAGGCAAGAATGGGATGATATATCCAAAGTGCTGAAAGAAGATAACTGCCACATAAAAATATATACCTAGCAATATTATCCTTCAACAATGAATAAGAAGAAATAAAGTCTTTCCCAGACAACCAAAAACTGAGGAAATACATCACCAGTAGACTGACACTATAAGAAATACTTCAGGAAATCCTACACCTGGAAATGAAACCACAACTTCCACCATCATGAAAACACAAAAGTATAAAACTCACTGGTAGAGCAAACATACAAATAAGGAAGAGAAAGGACTCTAATTTTACCACTACAGAAAAACACAAACTGCAATCATGAGCAATAAGAGAGAAATAAAGGAAGAGAGGACATACAAAACAACCAGAAAACAATTAACAAAATGACAGAAATAAGTCTTCACACATCAATAATAACCTTGCATGTAAACAGATTCAATTTTCCATTTAAACTATATAGACTGGCTGAATGGATTTAAAAAACCTAAAAACTAAGCTGGGTGTGGTGGCTCACGCCTGTAATCCTAGCACTCTGGGATGCCTAGGTGGGAGGATTGCTTAAGGTCAGGAGTTCGAGACAAGCCTGAGCAAGAGCAAGACCCCGTCTCTACTATAAATAGAAAGAAATTAGCCAAACAACTAAAAATAGGAAAAAAATTATCCAGGCATGGTGACACGTGCCTGTAGTCCCAGCTACCCAGGAGGCTGAGGCAGGAGGATCGATTGAGCCCAGGAGTTGGGAGTTGCTGTGAGCTAAGCTGATGCCATGGCACTCTAGCCCAGGCAAGAGAGTGAGACTCTGTCTCAAAAAAAAAAAAAAAAAACCCTCAAAACTCCTCCCAAAGACTCTTAGAGCTGCATAACTCAAGTAAAGTTATATGCTGAACTATATGCTGCCTATGAGAAACTCACTTTACCTGTGAAGACACATATAGACCAAAAGGAAAGGGATAAAAAAAATATTTTATATAAACAGAAACCAAAAGCAAGAAGGAGTAGCTATATTTATATCAGATAAAACAAACTTTAAGTCAAAAATAGTAAGAAGACAAAAAGGTGGTCATTATATAATGATAAAGGGATCAGCTCAGCTAAAGGTTATAATTCTAAATATATATGCACCCAACACCTGAGCGCCCAGATATATAAAGCAAACAATATTAGATAAAAGAAGAGATAGATTCCAATACAATAATAGTTGGGGACTTCAATACCCCACTCTCAGCATTAGATCATCTAGACAGAAAATCCACAGATCAACATTGGATTTAAACTGCACTTTAGGCCAAATAGACTTAACAGATATTTATAGAACACTTTATCCAATTGCTGCAGAATACACATTCTTTTCATCAGCATATGGAACATTCTGCAGGATAAACAAAACAAGTCTAAACAAATTTAAAAAAATTGAAATCCTATGAAGTAGCTTCTCAGACCACAATAGAATAGAACTAGAGGGCCGGGCGTGGTGGCTCACGCCTGTAATCCTAGCTCTCTGGGAGGCCGAGGTGGGCGGATCATTTGAGCTCAGGAGTTCGAGACCAGCCTGAGCAAGAGCGAGACCCCATCTCTACTATAAACGGAAAGAAATTAATTGGCCAACTAATATATATAGAAAAAAATTAGCCGGACATGGTGGCGCATGCCTGTAGTCCCAGTTGCTTGGGAGGCTGAGGCAGCAGGATTGCTTGAGCCCAGGATTTTGAGGTTGCTGTGAGCTAGGCTGATGCCACGGCACTCACTCTAGCCTGGGCAATAAAGTGAGACTCTGTCTCAAAAAAATAAATAAAAATAAATAAAAAAAAAAAGAATAGAACTAGAAATCAATAGTTGGAAACGTTGGAATGTTGGAAACTGTACAAATACATGGAAGTTAACTAACATGCTCCTGAATGACCATTGGGGCAATAAAGAAATTAAAAAGAAAATTTTAAAATACCAAAAACTATGAGACATAGCAAATGCAGTTCTATGGAGGGAAGTTTATAGGAATCAATGCTTACCTCAAAAAAGTAAAAGTATTTTTTTAAAAACAACCTAAGAGTGCACCTCAAGGACTAGAAAAGCAAGAATAAACCAAATCCAAAATTATCAGAAGGAAAAAAATAATAAAGATCAGAGAAGAACTAAACAAAATAGAGACTAAAAAAACCCCACAAAGGATCAATGAAATGAAAAGTTAGCTTTTTGAAAAGATAAACAAAATTAACAAACCACTAGCTAGACTAACCAAGAAAAAAGAGAGAAGACCCAAATAAACAATCAGAAATGAAAGTCAGGTGTGTTGGCTTATGCCTGTAATCCTAGCACTCTGGAGGCTGAGGGGGGAGGATTGCTTGAGCTCAGAAGTTTGAGACTGCCCTGAGCAAGAGCAAGACCCTGTCTCTACTAAAAATAATAGAAAAAATTAGCCAGGCATGGTGGTGTGCACCTGTAGTCCCAGCTGAGGCAGGGAGGATTGTTTGAGCCCAGGAGTTTGAGGTTTCAGTGAGCTAGGCTGATACCACAGCACTCTAGCCCAGGTGACAGAGTGAGATTCTGTCTCAAAAAAATGAAAAAGACTTTAGAAATGATACCATAGCAATACAAATGATCATCAGAGACTACTATGAACAACTATGTGCTACAAACTGGAAAACCTAGAAGAGATGGGTAAATTTCTGGGCAAATACAACCTACCAAGATTGAATCAGTAAGAAATAGAAGAACTGAACATACCAGTAATGAATTGAATCAGTAATAAAAAATTACTAGAAGAAAACGTAAGGGAAACACTGAAAGACATTAGTTGAGGCAAAGATTTTATAACTTATAAGACTTCCAAAGCACAGGTAGCAAAACCCAAACTAGACAAATAGGGGCTATATTAAATTAAAAAGCTTCTGCATAGCAAAGGAAACAATAAACAGAGTGAAGAGATGATGTGTTGAATGGGAGAAAATATTTGCAAACTATTCATCCAACAAAGGACTAATATCTAGAATATACAAGGAACTCAACAGCAAAAAAACCCCAAATAATCTCATAATCCCATTAAAAAATGGACAAGGGACTCAAATAGATATTTCTCAAAAGAAGTCATACAAATGGCCAACAGATATATGAAAAAATGCTCAATATCACTAATCATGAGAGAATTACAAATCAAAGCCATAAAGAGATATCATCTCATCATAGTGAGAATGGCTATTATTAAAAAGACAAAAAATAACTGATGCTGATGAAGATGAAAAGAGAACTCTTATACACTGTTGGTGGGAATGTAAATTGGTACAACCACTATAGAAAATGGGATGGAGATTCCTCAAAATAAAAAACCAAAGAAATAGAACTACTATACAATCCAGCAATCCCACTGGTGGGTACTTATCCAAAGGAAAATAAATTTGTATATCAAAGATACACCTGCTCTTGCATGGTTATTGCGGCATTACTCACAATGGCAAAGATACAGAATTAACCTAAGTTCCCATCAATGGACAAATGGATAAAGAAACTGCAATATATATACACCATGAAATGCCATTCTGTCATTAAAAAATAATGAAATCATTTCATTTGTAGCGACATAGATGGAGCAGGAGTTCACTACATTAAGTAAAATGAGCCAGGCACAGAAAGACAGATGCCATGTGTTCTCACTCACATGTGGGAGCTAAAAATTACTGATCTCATGGAGATAGAGAATAAAATGATAGATACCAGAGGCTGGGAAGGGTGTGTTTGGGGTGGGGGTGTGATAAAGAGAGGTTGGTTAATGAGTACAAATATACAGTTATATAGAAAGAACAAGTTCTAACATTTGATAGCAGAGGAGGATGATTCTAGTTAACAATAATGCATCATATATTGCAAAATAACTGGAAGAAAGGACTTGAAATGTTCCCAACACATAGAAATGATAAGCGCTCTAGGTGATAGATACCCTAAATACCCTGACTTGATTGTTACACATTTAATGTATGTAACAAAATGTCACGTGTACCCCATAAACATGTACAAATATTATGCATCCATAAAAATACATAACTTATCTAATTGTAAGTTTTTGTACTTTAATTGTTAATAATGTCTAGGCTAAACAACTGGCTAGTGGAATTCCTGAAAATTGAACAATTGGCTCTTGCAAGCTGGTAGGAGCTGGCTGTAGCTCACCACTAAAAGTGTAATCATATTTCAGGAAAAAAATGGTTTGTTAAAGTCAAACACTCCTTCAGGGGGCAGAAGGGAATTTATGGTGGATACAAAGAGAAGTATCTCTGTGCTTTATAGTTGTTTATGTCTTTTATTTTAACTGTCATAAATTTGAGATGGGAAGGATTCATATTAACACAGACTCTCTAATATAATAAAATTGATTTTAAGCATACTATAAAGTTTTAATGATTCAAGAGAATAATAGCTCTCCCTCTAAAGTGGCTTGGCAGAAATGACTCACAGTTGAACAAGTCCATTATATTTTTTATATACTTTAACAAACTTTCTGCCATATCTGTCAGTAACAATATCTTTTATTGTCAAGTGTTGAATGTTCTAAGCATAATTTGTATTGCCATTGATTTCCCAGAACTGCTAAAATCTTTTGCCACACAAAAGTGATATAGGCTATATAGTTTATTATCTTGCAATTGAATTGTGTATTTTGAACAAATTTAGATGAAATATAAAACTAAAAATGCAGTACTTGGCACCACTCCTATACTGTGGAGTTACAGAGCCCCAGGAGTTCTATTATGGTGAAAATTGTTCTTGTGGCATTTGGAAAACAATTTAGTACTGGACAGAAAATGAGCAATTTTGAGGTGCCCAATACTTAGTACCAGGATTTGCGATTCTGAGAAGCATGCTGACTTCCTAACCAGCCTTAAAACTTTTTCCTTTGTTATGTCTTTTCTAATCTAGCATGTCTTTTTTCCCTATATTTGTGAAACACATGAAATGAGAGGGAGGGACAAAACTCTAAGCCCACATAATTGTTTGACCTGACATTGGTGTCACCAAAAGAAATATACAAGCAAGATTAAAATGTATCTAGATCTTTTTCAGTTGGATTTTCTGACGTTCAAGAGGAAATTCTGTGTGCTGAAAGAACTACTTACAGTTGACTGTACTAAATTAAAATATTCATTGCTAAAATCAAAACATTTTCAACCTAATTTTTCTTTCTTAAGGTATTGAGTTCAACTTAAAAATCTTGATTTTCCACTTATAAATGAAATAATTTTAAATATCTCAAGAAAACCCAAATATTCTTTAATTAATGTTCCCCTAACAGTTTAAATTCCCCAGAACAAATAACTTATAAACTTATTTAATTAAATCACTTTAAACCAGTGGTTTTCAAACTTCTGAAGAGTTTATTAAAAGTAAATTGCTGGACTCCACCCCTATAGTTTCTGATACAGTAGGCCTGGGGTGGATCTCAAAAAGATTCATGTTTAACACATTTCCAGGTGATGCTGATGCTACTGGTCTGGGGACCACACTTTGAGAACCATGGCCTTTATCATTTAAAGCAACAAGTGCAGATGTAATGTATCTGACTTTCTTGAACACTTCAAACATCTGATGAGGCAGCCAAATAAGATACATAAGTGAGATCTTTCTTAGTAGTTAACTCTTGTAAATCAAGTTCCCTTAAACATTCAAAATCAGTAACCAGTTTAAAAATTCAATCAAATTCTTTTTTTTTTTTGGCTGGGGTGGGGTGGGGGTGGATCTTGAGCAGTTAAATCAATTGATTCTTTAATACATGTGAAATCAAAATTAAAAATGTATTATCTATTACACATTTCACATAAAAATCACATTTAGAATATTAGATTCTCTAAAAAGTTAGTTTTTATAAACACCTTAAATGGCAAAATATGCAGAGTTCATCCTAATGAGTACAAAATTTATAATCAGAGTTACCATCTCTGAAGAGCTGAGCATACTAGGTAGAAGATTTGGGGCCATAAAGTAATTACTTATATAAAAGGAATATTTAGAAACAAAAACATTAAGAAAATAAATTAGTTCTACTTGCCAACTTTTGCAAAAGAGTCAAATTTTGAAAGAATCAGTTCCCCAAATAAAAAAATAATAAGAAAAAGTTACCAAGATTAGTGTGTTCATGGCAGGAAAGCAGCATTTTTTTCCCACGTGATTAGGATCTGCAAGAGGCATCACTATCTGCAGATGTCTGCTCTACGAATTTCAGTGTCAAGTTTGTTTTCATTAGAGAATCTGTTTCACCTAGTGCTAGAGATAGTACCTTTCTAAAAATTTTATTTTAAATAGCAAAGCACTTTTGTCTTTTTCTCTGACTATTGTATGTGATGCAGCACCAAGAGATGGGGTCAGTTCATCTTTTTCACTTGCTGAACAGTTGGACATTAGGACATGAGACGAGGGCCCTACATATTTCAGGGTTAAATTTATCTGAGCTACAGGTGGACATCCCAAGCCCTTTCTTATAGTTGGGCCATGGCCAACCAGGCAAATGGGAGACCCCAAAACCTCGTTTCAGCTGGGACTTCGTTATGCAACTCTGCAGCATCAGAGATCCCTTAGCTTCTTCCAGTTTCAATCTTATTAAGGTTTTATCCTATGCTTCTTCTTTAATCTCTTGATTTTATTCAACATATTCTATACCCCCATTCCTTTCAGATTAATGCTAATTTCCTTCACTAAGGATTCAACTAATCTCTTTCCTGCCTGATTGGTTCTACATTCTTTCCATATCTTTGAAAATCTGGGCCAAGACCATTTATTGGCAGTCTGTACTATGTAGAATCAATAATCAAGACTCCATGGCTTTACTGAAAAACAAAATAGTAAAGAAAGTAGTTCAACATGGCTACAGAAAAATAATAATTCATCTTATTTTACCACTTGGAAAAAAATTACTTTGGTTGTAACACAATTTAAGAAATACTCTTAATAAGTCTATGTAAAAACACAAGATTAAAATTTGGAAGTGTTTCAAATGCCTTAGCTGGCACTCCAATGTTCACTTGGCATTTTTCTTTTTCACATCCTGGGATGCTATTTAAAAATTTTATTTTAAATAACAAAGTACTTGTATTTTTTTCTCTGACTATGGTATCTGATGCAGCACCAAGACATGGGGTCAGTTCATCTTTCTTACTTGCTGAGCAGTTGGACATTAGGACATGAGATGTGGGCCCTACATATTTCAGGGTTAAATTTATCTGAGCTACAGACGGACATCCCAAGCCCTTTCTTATACTTACAGCCCTTTTATAATGTTGAAAGGATGACAAGGTTTACAACAGCATTCCCAGGTACACTGGAAAAGCTTTATGTTTAGGCATACCAAATATGTCACCCAACAGTGAAGAAAGTAACTGTGATGTTATTTTAATGGTAAAGATAAAAATGAACTCATGCTCAGCTGTTAATAAGCAAAGAAAAATAAAAACATTGATTGAAAATACATTAATTGAAACAAATTTCTTTCTTCTTCTTTTTCTGTTTTTTCTTTGAAAACCAGAGCTTACAAGAAACATAAATTTCTTTCTTATCAAAAAGAGCTCTTTTGAGTCAAAGGCTGAATATATTAAAACAGAAATATATAACATTTGCAACGACACTGAATTCTATCAGGCATAAACTGCTAATGAAATCCACTTCTGTGTAAAGAAACAGGCACTGTTTTTAGATGATTTAAAATGTAATTTACTATCACACATTACCTTTTTTGGGAACTTAGAGGAAAATGCAAAGTAATTTTTTGTTGTTGATTAAAATAAAAGAAATAAGATTGTTCATGGCATCTAAAAGAAAATCTCTACTTCAGTTCAGCAGCAAAGAATGAACCAAAGTCTTCGGAGTTGAAGTTCCCATTAATCCAAATATATTTCTCTGCATGCGCATTAACAATAGCTGCATGAATGTATGGTTTGATTTGCTAATTTGGCAAGAAATAATGTGTCCTACTTTCCAACACTGAAGGTGGTTCCCAGAAATGAAAGTGATGTTCTAGGGCAGCTATATTCCTAAAATTGTGGAGTTGAAAAATGGATTTCAGGAAAGGTTCTCTATCTTAAAACTTCAGAAAACTAAATTAACAGTGTTTTCTCTTTTTGCAATTAATATTGACAGTGCGAATGAAGAGCTAAAAATAAAAGCTATTCAACTGTGGTGCAATACAGTACTGAAAACTAATTAGGAGACTCTTGGCAAACCAAATGTGTTATAAATATCTCCAAAATCCTTAAATATAAAAATCAGGGAATTTTTTCATGTTCACAAGTACCTATGTTTGTGAATTACTATTTTCCATTTTAAATAAAAACCAACTTTTGCTTCCAATTAAAGAATCCAAGGCAAAAAATTTTCTAACAGGCACAAGAACTGAAACTGACAATTATAAACAGAAGAAAAGGCACAAGGTTTTCCACTTCCAAATTAAAAGAGTGGTGAATTATAAAGGAGTGTAATAACTAGGATATTTCTATTTTTCATAATCACATTTAAAACACCTTTAACATAATATATGTATCCTGGGTTTGTTTCCTGTGTGTTTGCTGTTCCTGCTGCTCTTTCTAATCTCTGCTTTTTTTCCTTCTCCCACTCCAAAAATCAACAGACCTAACTTACTTGTTTTAGAAACATACTTGTGAAGCAAAATTATCCATATTGAAAAATTAGATAAGAGTCAGACTGGGGAAGAGGAAGGAGGGGTGAAAAGAGAGACTAGGATCAAGGAGGAGAGGGACGGTGGACAACCTGAGTGTAGGAATGGAGGGAAGGACGGTCCATCACGAGGTCCAGGGAACCGCGTGGAAAGGACTTTGCCCAGATGTAGCAGAGGCCCATCAGCCACCAGCCCATCAGACTACTCACCTTCCTATGGTACCACGGGCAAGCAAGTCACCAGAACAAGGGCTGGGCAATGGATGTCTCAGGGTGGAGAGGAGGGAGGGAGAATCTCACCATGAAACAAGGACTGTGTAGACCCAATTTGACAGCTCCTAGCAGCCCAACAGAGAGAGACACACACTATTCCTATTTTGGTGTGACTCAGACGTGGTGCATACTTCCACTACAGTTTGGTAAAAATAAAGAAAATCTGAGTACAATCCTGGCAGTCAATTTTTCTTACATCCTAGCCTCTCCACTCATTCATGTTACCTGTCTGGCCTCTGCTCTGGGCTGATGGTACTTCAATTAAGAGTGACCAGAAGGAGTATCATACACATTTCTAAAGAATACAATTGCTAGTCTTGTTTAAGAGCCTTGTGAGGGCATGTAAGTTTACACACCCTGCATCTGGACCATTTTTGTTGACTTGAACTTTTTTGACTGTTTAGAATCATGCATTGCTACCTAAATTACGCCATTTGTTTAAAGCGAGTTTGTTTACTATAGATACGTGCTATTCAGAAGCTGAGCATACTTTAAATTATCTTGAGTTAGATTTTTAAATTAGTTTTTGTTATTTGATCATTTTGTTTGAGCTTTTGTATTAAAGAAATGAAATTACTTTTCAATGACAAATATTAAAAGAATAGTATGAGAAAGTATTAATATATTGTTAGAGGTAGGATGATAATGCCAAAAAGACTAAAAACAAATGGTTAATAGTGGTTGTCTCTGGAGACAAGAGTCAAGAAGATAGGGAGAGGTGGGACAGGGGATTATTGCATTTGTATTGTGAACACTTTGCTTCTGTTTTTTAAAAAAATTTTGATAAAATGATGACTGAGTGGTTCTATCATACCATATCTTTAAACATTGATTTTATTTAATAAGAAAACAAATCATTTTCTACTCTTAAATTTTCAAAAAAAACCCCATAAAAAACCATAAACGTCTTTCCAAATTTGGGAATTCAGTGTTAAAAATGAATTTATTAAATATAAATATTTTACTTTAATTATATAATACAGATAATATATAACTTTATATTTTTATTAAATTATATATTTAACCCGAGTGAATAATATTCAGTAATATGTCTTTCATAAATGTAATATAAATGTCTTTCATAAATGTTTTCTAAGATTTTTTATTCTTAAAAGTTTCTTTTAAATATCTGTCTTTTAAAACTGTGTGTGTTTGATATTAATTGAGTAGAGAAAGCATTTTCAGTTATTAGGAGTATTGTGGAGGGTGACAGGAAGACTAGCAGGAAGGCTTATCTTGGTTTGTTTTAATAGAGAAACATTCTCAGGTAGACAAAGGGGTTCAAGAGGTTCTTACTCAAGAAATTCTTTTTATACAAAGCTATAAATTCTGACTCATATGGTCAGAATTTAGTGTAGTTTTATGTGAACCCTTATGCTCTTATTTTATCTCCATTTTATAGATGATGAAAAGGAAGAGGAGAGACATCAAGAAACTTGACTAAGGATTCAGAGCTGTAAGTGGTGAGATACAATGTAATGCTTGCTCTGTTTGGCTCCAAAGTCCCTTTTCTATATGCAGCTGTCCCCTTGCCCACGGGCACTGGGACTTAATCTACGCAGGGCAAGCCCAGTAGATATTCAGTCTGCTGTAGCTCCCTGGTACCTTCGCCCATCTTCATAGATGAAGATGTGTTTCCCTGCTTTCTATATGTAACTCCTATGCCCGAGCTCTTGATCGCATTTCCTAACACTTCACTGGGATCTTTCTGCCTTCATGATATTCTGATTCTCTTAGGTTTTATCATTCCTTCATCACAGATTCCTTCCCCTCAGTCCATGCACATGCTACAATTTCTCCTATTCTATAAAACATGTATCCCACCCCCTTTCCTTTCTGCTCCTCCTCCCTCAAGGCCTAATTCCCCCCTTCGATTCACTCCTTATTCTCTGTAATCTGGCTTTTCCTCACTGCTCACCCCAACCACCCTTTAAAGCGTACTGGGGTAAGAACCTTGTCTTACTCTCGAGTTTGCAAGTACCTGGCACATAAAAATAATAACTACTATGGTCAACTACAGTTTATTGAGCTCCTACTAGAGGCCAGGTTGTATAGATCACAGACATGATGGTCTTATAGGTCTTTGATAACGTGTTGAATTGGCAGACACCCTTCCCCCGTTCTCAGCTGTGTGCCTATCTCTCGACGTTCAGTGTCCAGCAGTCACTCCGACGTGACTTTGCCAAGTCACTCTGCCAACGGAGCCTTCTGTCCCTACTGCCTGGGTCTGGTCATCAAACAGGCGAAACAAAAATATTTCCAAGAATGTTTCTGCCCCGATTTGTAGCTTTTACTATGAGGACTGTATGTTCCAGCACGTATTGTGTGACTGTAAATACCTTTTTGTTTAATTGTTTTCTGAGCATTGCAATATCTAGATGGATATAGGAAGAAAGGAACTGATTCATTTAATACATTCGTGCAAGAGATAGTAACTGGATAGTATGAGTTAAGCAGTATATAAATGGCACTTGGGAGCACAAAGGTGACTAAGACAGGTACATTGCAAGAAGGAATTTTAACAGGAGTAAACTGAAGTGGGGGGCAGGAGGGAAAATGGGAAAAGCACAATGGCTGCCTCAAAAAGCAGTGCCCATGAGTGGCCAATAGGCCTTGACTTTCTGAAATAGAGAACGAGACAGTGTCAAAAAATCTAAAGACATCCCGTCTATTTAAAGCAGAGCATGGGTTGTTTTCCAGTTATGTTTTCAGTTCAGTTCTAGCAGACTTAGTCTGTCAACATTTCTCCTACATTCTGATAACAGTTCTGGTTGTTAGTGATTGTGTGAGTCATCATCTTCCTCTGCTTCCTTGGCATTACACTGCAAGTCTAGGGAGAAAGCATGGGTTCTTGGTCACCTACACAACATAAAACAAAATTAGATCCCGATTTCACAGCATATACAAACATAAATTCCAGATGGATTAAAGATCTAAAAATGGAGGGCAAAATTAAAACATCTAGAATGAAATATAGAACAGTATCATTATAATGTTGAGTAGAGAAATGCTTTTTAAATAAGACATGTAAAGAACAAACCAGAAAGGGAAAGATTAATAAATTGTGTCAAAATTAAACCACCTGTACATCAAAAGATATCTTTAAAAAATGAAAAGTCAAACCATGAATTGGGAAAAGATATCCACAGCACTTATTACCAGCAAAGAATTGGTTTCTGGTATTCAGAATATATAACAGAGCTTCTACCAATCAGTAAGAAAAAGGGCAAACAAGCCAACAGCAAAATGGGCAAAGGATTTGAAAAGGCACATCACTAAGGAGAAAACTCAAAGGCTAATCAATATTTGAAAAGATTCTCAGTCTCACAAGTAATCAGGAAAATGCAAATTAATCCAATGACATACAAATTCATATATTGGCAAAAATGAAAACATCTGACAATACTTAGCATTGTTAAGAATGGAGCCGAAGTCACTGTTACACAGCTGGTGGGAGTGTAAGACTGTGCAGCCTGGGAAAGCCATTTGGCTTCATCTGATAAGGTTAAAGATGCTCATATCTTCCTGCCCTTTAAATATACCAAAGAAACTCCCACATGTGGTACAAGATTCAGAACAACCCAAGTTTTCATTATTGGGAAAGTGAACAAATGAATCATGGTATATTTTCAAACAATAGAGTGTTATACAATATTTAAAATAAATGAACTGGAGCTACACGTATCAACATAGGTAAATTTCAAAAATGTAGTAAGGGGAAAAGAAGATTGCAGAAGAATTATAAAAGCATGCACGGGTATTACCATCTTCTGAGGGCTGGTAGGATGGAAGTGGGTTAGAGCAGAGTTACAAATGGGGCTTCAATTTTACCTATTAAATATGCGTTTTTCGTTACAAAAAATATGAGGCAAACATGATAAAGTATTGGCAAAGCTGGGGAAGGTATATACATAGTGCCTTAAGTAGTACCTTTAAAAGAAAAACGTTTTAGCATCTGACAGGCCTGATTTCAGACTGTGGCTAAAAACTTTGGCTCTGTCGCTTACATCTCTGTCACATTAGGCGAGCTACTTAACTTCTCTCAACTTTAGTTGCTTTACAATACACGTTATGTTCTGGTACTTGTCTGACAAATCTTGTTTGTGAAGTCTTTGTGGTTCTAATCCTGGTGTCTCCTTTGTTTCTGTTAGCTCTCATGCATGACTCTGTGTGGTGTGTGCATGTGTGTGCGCACACGCACACTCGTGTCTTGTGGTTTTTGACGGTGAATTCAACTTTCTCGGGACTTTACCTGTGGGAATTATTGGAAGCCTGAATTTGAGGTGTTTTTCTCCAGGAAGGTTATATGTTTGTGTCTGTCAGGAGCCTGAGGGCACTGCTAACCCAGGACCCCTTTAAAGTCTTGCCCTGGAGGTTTTTCTTTGTCCAAAGTACCCTGACAATGCTCTTTGGGGGCTGAGAGCCTACTGTGAGGGCATTTTGTGGTTATAAATTTTCATGGATTTTTTTTTTCTATTTCACTCCATATCAAAGTTTGAAACAATCAATTTTCCTTGCTGCTCCCTGGAGAAGTTGGCTATTTCTAGTTTACATTAACACCAAGGATGTTGCCCTATGGGACCCCAGCTGAAATGTGGGTTCTGTTATTATACTCCCGCCTTATGTGGATTTGGGGTTTGGGTCTTGTGTAGTGCATCCACAGAAACTACCAACAATAGCAGTTCAAGTTCATCTGGGTTACATTAAAATCCTCAAGGTGAAAGCTGGTTTCAGTTCTCTGCTTACTTCTCTGATTTTTAACTTTCACTTAGTTTTGTGCCTCTGAGAGTTCCTCTTTCTTGCCAACTCTTTAATGTATTTTAAAAGTTTTCTTCCCTCTTAATTTAAAGGGAAAACAACAATTTTTCTTTTTAAATTTTAGTGGAGGTATTTCCTAAAACTATCTCATCCATATACTGCTTGGGAATTGAACTCCTATGTTCTTTTAATAAGAATTACATTTTTAAAAAAACCAAAATGCTATTTCATCCAGGCTGGTCTTAAACGCTTGACCTCAATAGATCCTCCTGCCTCAGCCCCCAGAGGTGCTGGGATTACAAGCATGAGCCACCACAATGGGCCAATAATCACATATTTCACCATTGTTGGAGCCAGTAACTAGAACTTAATGACCAAAATTCATTCTGTCTGCAGAACTCATGCTCCTAACCATGAGGGTAGATTGCCTCTCACTGCACCACACTGTATTGAAACGAACGGAAAAGACAAAAGTATGAGCTTTCCTTCCTGTACACAGAATCTTTCAACATCTCTTCTTCCCCTCTAACTCAGAGGAAGAAGTGTCTGTCTTCCTTTCTCATTTCCTGTTCTGTGGTTCCACTGTCTGGGGTTTGCTGGGCCCTCTCCTATCTCCCCACCTTCTGGGCCTGCATGGCCACTTCCTTCCCTGCACCCATCTCTTGTGGCCACATATTTGTTCTGCCACTGCTGGCACCCAAAGCCAGGCATGAAGCCTTGAATGCTACCATAGCCTCCCAATCGGTTTCCTTCCTCCAGTCTAGTCTCTTCTTTCTCCAGCTTAATCTGGAGAGTTTCACGCAGGTAAGTTGCCTAAAACACTGCTTTGTGTTGTTCAAAAACCTTCAAGTCATCCTAGGACCTACAAGCTGGAACAACAAACATGTTTCACAGAAGAGCCCCTTCATGCTGCCCACCCCTTATTCTTGTCCCAGCACCCAGCGCTGACTGTACCACTCTCCTCTCTCACCCCACACACCTGCCACTTCCACCAAGCCAGAGGGTTCCCCAGGAGACGCTCCTGGCATCGGGACGCGGATCCCCAAGGATAAACTGTGCTTCCCAGTGAAGGCCCTCCCCATAATCATTTCATTCTCAGAGTGAAATCTCAACAGACACTTGCACGAACCCTCTGGTTCCAGCCAAACTGCTCTATTCGTGGTCCCCACAGAACATCTGACATCTGGCACCTTCCCACCTTGGCATTTGCTATTTGCTCATGCTGTTTCCCTAACTTCATTTTGCACACCGTCTTCTCTACCTATTAAACCCTCCTCCCCTCAGGGGCCAGCTCAGATTCCAACCTCTACAAATCCCCCTCGATAGCCTCAACTGGACCTGCCCCTCCCCCCTTCAAACTCTTCTCGGTTATCTCGCCCATCTCTCACTGCCGGGCAATGACCACATAGCAGTATGGCTGTTTCTCTCTCTCCCACCCCTTATACCTTATAGCTCTTATACCTTGTAGCTCACAGAATGATTCAGTTGAGAGGATGTTATAAACATAATCTCATGTTCTTAATTTCCCAGAGAAAGAAAACCTCAGTGAGGTCAAGGGATTTACCCAAGGTGACACAGCAGGATAGAGCAGGCCTGGGTATAGAATACCAATTTCTCATGCCCTCCTGCAGTATTCTCCCCTCACAGTGCTATTTCCCTCATCAACTAAAGGCTAATTTCCTCTGGGAAGGGAATGTGTTTTATACTCTATATACATATACTTTCCCTCCTCGTACCTTCCCCATTCCTGGTATGCAGTAGGTGCTTCACAAATAATTTACTGCTGATAAAAAGGCTCTCCTATTTGGAACTACAATGTTCATGTAGTCTCAAATATGAAATGATTCTTTTTTTCTTTGAAAAAGGGAACATTTCAACATAAAACCATTAGAGAGAAAGTAATAATAAAGAAATATATTTAAATGTTCTTATGTAATCATCCAATTCTCAGAAGCACTAAGGAAGCATACCTCAAGGCCATTTTGAGACAGTAGGGAGTAGATCAGTCTGATGTCTTCCTTTTCCTGACTGCCAGATAATTCTAATCAAAAATTCATTACAGAGATCAGATGTGGCGACTGTCATACTTAATTCAACTAAGTATATTGGGATTATTGTGTGCAGGACCATGTGCTCAGACGGAGTAGAAGATCAAAACACGAGAGCCTCACAGGTTAACAGTGAAATAGTCACATGTAAAAGTAATTCTACATCAAGACACATTCTCAAGGTGCTCTACTGGAGGGTCAAAATGAATAACAAGCACTTGAAAAATTGTTCTACCTCACTATTAAGCAAAGACAAGCAAAATTTACATAATAAGTATCATTTTGTGATTTTCTGATCAAATGACAGGTTTTTTTGTTTTACATTATAACATCTGTTGACTAGAGTTTGGGAGAAAGGGCTCTCAAACCCTGGTGGTAGAGGGTCTTTCTAGGTGAATAATTTAGCAAAATTCTTAAAAACCTTAAAAATGTACTTATCATTACACATTGCAATTGTATTCCACAAGTAAACTTAATAAAGTCTTTTTTCCAAAGATGTTGGGAAAAAAGATGTTCGCTGCATCAATATTTTTACTTAACAATAGTGAAAAGTTGGATAGAACCTAAATAGTGACAGTAAGTAACATTTAATTGAGTATTTACTATTTCTCAGACACTGGTCTGAGCACTTTACATGGGTGAATTCATTCAAACCTCACTAAAAACCCTATGAAAGAGATACTATTATTATCATCACCCCTATTTTATAGATGAGTGGCTGAGGCACAGAGATGTTAAGTAAGCTGGTCACATACCCAGTAAATGAAAGAGTCAGGAGTTAAACCCAGCAGTCTAGCTCTAAAGCCTGTGTTCTTAACCGTTTCATTCTCCCTCTCTCTCTAAACTCTCCAATCTAAAGCCAGTGATAACAAAATGGTTAAAAACAGTAATGTTCAACATGTGTGTGTATGTGCATGAGAGAGAGAAAGAATGAATGTGTATCAGATCCGGTAGAGAAGTGTCATGAGAGTGTTTCCCAATTATTACCTAGAGCCTCTCTTACTGGTGGGAATGTGTCGTACTCCTCAGGAATAATGGGGAGGAAAGGAGAGAGAACCACTGGGTTACATGAACTAGAGCACATATATACAAATATTATGTCATTATTTAAAAATATATAATTATATTGAGTTATAGCCTAGAAAAGTATCTTTCAAATTTTTTTGACATGACCTATATTAAAAAATAAACATTTGACATCTCAACCTTACCCATCCATAAAAAGTCAAGGATCCACTGGCTCATGCCAGTTCAGCTGTGCTAGTTGTTTACAATGGGTTTCTATTCCTATGTCATGTCAGTTGTTAAATATTTTGAATATCATATACATTGTTTTATACACACACAGAGACACATCTGAAACAGAAATTTCATGAAATAATATCTAGTAAATGTGATATACTCTTATATGTTCTATTCTATTCCATTCTACTCCTTTCTTAAAATTCTGGCTGTTAGCCAGAATTCATTATTGATTTGATAATGATTTCATTATTGATTGATTTCATTATTAAATTAATGTACCCATCATTTGACAACAACCCTAGAAGAAAGTCATGGTTCTTGTAATACTTAACATGTCCAGGAGGGGGCACCACAATTCTAGCCACACACATACACTTACCATGGGATCTCCAATGGGGGAAAAAGGGAAGGAAGGGCAGTTATGTTGCCTTTTGCAGGGCACAGCCCAGTGGACAAGGAGTGAGCCCCTAGCCTGAGGGTAGCCAATCTCTTTCTTGACCAATTGCTTATCATAAGGCCTGATACTAAAAGCCTGGCCGATGCAGAGATTGTGAGGGTCCATCAGAGTCTCAGTGTCATGAATCTGAAATAGAAAGTGCAGAAAGGTAGGTGGTTGACAGGGCAGGCAAAAGGTGAAAATCCATGAGATAAGGAGAGGCTAGAATGGTAATAATGGGTCATTAATAAAGTGAAAGTTTTCAATAAGTTGAAGTTATGGGGAAGTAGAAACTATGAATAAGTAAAAGGGATAGATAAGAGGGGGGAAGATAGAGGGCTGGGAAGTCTGTTGACAGAGCTAGCCAGCAATATGCATTAAAATGCAATCACACAAGTGGTGGGTGGAGCCCTAGAGTTACACTTCAGACTCCTGCTGGAGTCCGTGGAGCTTCCAGGCTCTGCAAGGCCTAGTCAGACTTGTGTTCTCTTTC